>VZRZ01001590.1:1159139-1176310 GCA_013398175.1 Climacteris rufus | reverse complement strand
GGCCCGGCGCGGCCCCGCCCGCTGAGGGCCGGAGCCTCGGGCAGCCGGGTGAGGGCGCGGAGCCCGTGGGAGTCACACAACAGCGAGGGGGGAGCGCGGCCTCTGGACGTCAGCCAGGCCAACCCTCCTGCCAAGGCAGGGCCACCTACAGCAGGTTACACAGGAACACGTCCACGTTTTGAAACTCTAGCGAAACAGACTCCATGACCTCTCCGGCAGCCTTTCCTGGGGAGCCTGTTCCAGTGCTCTGCCACGGCCACGGTAAAGAAGGGAACTTTCTGTGGTTTAGTTCATGACCATTGCTCCTCGTCCTGTCATTGGGCGGCACTGAAAAGAGTCTGACACCATCCTCTTCACACCCGCCTTAGAGGTATTTATATGTATTGATGAGATCTCTTCTCAGTCTTCTCTCCTCCAGACTAAATCGGCCCAGCTCCTGCAGACTCTGCTCATAGGAGAGATGTTCCAGACCAACCCCTATCATCTTTTCAGCCCTCCACTGGATCCTCTCCAGCAGCTCCATGGCTTTCTTGCACTAAGCAGCCCAGCACTAGACACGGCGCTCCAGCTGTAGCCTCACTAGGGCCGAGGACGTGGGGAGATCACCTCCCTGAACCTGCTCACCTCACTTCCCAATGCACCCCCAGGATACCACTGGCCCTGCTGCTAACAAAGCGAGTAGAGTCAGCAATGCCGTCCTTCCCAGCAGGACCCTCCTCGTCCAGCCTCTGCCCTCCCCGAGCCTCACAGCTGCCAGCCTGGGTAAGCACCGTTTCAGCATCACTTGTTCCAAAACGGCATTTAACAAAAAACCGCAAAAACCCACCCTAAACCAAACAAATCCCCACTCTCTGGGCTTGAATCCCCCAAATTGTCAAGAAAACATCATCCCATGTTTTAAGTGTCAGCTCTGTTTAACGTTTGAACTGATTCTGGGAATACTGTCCCTGCTTGGAGTGGGGCCACCTCATACCAGCCAAGGGGGGAACAATCAAGATGACAAAAATCATGTGAGATAGGGGCAGATTCCCCAAAAAACCCCCACAAACACAAACTTGCATTTACTAGTTTTCTAAAGCAGTTACAAGATACACTCTTGTTGACACGTTTGGAATTTACTACATAATTCTGTGCGGAAGCCATGCCTAAAATGTCTGATGCAGCATCATTTTTGCCTCAGTACATACCGAAAGCAGCTTTAGTTTTTCTAAGGAAAAACTGTCAGAATGTTGTTTCTATGAACAACTTTGGAGAGTTGCCTTTCATAGTGCCTACAGTTCACCCAAAACTGAGGCACAGCTCTCATCTCCGCTTGGTCATTTTCTTTCAAACAAAACTCACATCCAAATAAAGTATTTATTGTTTACAATAATTATACCTACTTAACATACAAAATAGGAGTCTCGATCATTTCCACTATCCTGTTTTGGTATTAAATATCTCAGTAGTTCAACAGAACCTTTATTTTAAGCTGCATAATATGGGATGACAAATCTCAAAGCTGAGATATTCTTACCCAAGTAATAATTTATAAAATGTATTTGTAGTTACTTGCCATGGTGAAAATATGCTTGGGACATTCATCTGTGAATAATACCTTTTAAGATTTTTTTCCTTAAGGCAGAGTGGATGATTTTAGAACAAGTATTTTTATTTGGCACTGTGACTGTCTTGACTTAATCGAGCCGCAAACTCAACGAGTGTTCTCGTGGGCCGCCCTGCCATGCCTTTCCGAAGATAGGGCACCTCATCTTTATTTGACATCACCCCAGCTATATCCAAATGAGCCCAGTGAGAGGCAGTCACAAATTCCTTCAGGAATGCAGCAGCTGTGCATGCTCCTCCAGCTCTGTGGGAAGCAGAAAAATGTATTGTTTCTAAAGCAACTCCGACAGCACACATATTAAACAAATACACTCAAAGAAAGGGGCACATGAAATATATTGGTTCATCTCACCTGCTATATTTTCCAATGTTACTCACATCTGCAAGAGGACAGTCTGTTACTTGCTTTGTGTAATGTTCAAAAAGAGGCATTCTCCAAACTCTGTCCCCTGTCAAAATGCTGGCCTGAAAAAGAAACAGTGATAGTCTGGACAAATTTTTCTTTTTTTTTTTTTTCCACTGCATTTGTCAGCCCTGGTTTCATGCATGCTTCTTTCTGTTTTGGTGTGAACAGTCTAACAATGTTGAGCCCAGTATAATATTAGGTATCTGGGAATACACTGCAATCCAAAACAGGCAATCCTGCTTTTTGGGTACTTTAGTGTTAGCCAAAAGGCAACATCAAAAGACTGCATTTTTTATCTGCTTTTCCTTCTCCTTTACAACACAAATCCTTCCCCTCAGAGGCTTCCTTGATCCATCACACTTTAGCCACTCACAAGGCCTCTCTGAATTTCTGTCTCAGTGTTGTTAAGCAAGATCAATTATCTTTTTAACATGGACTAATTACTGTCAGTAGTCCAGAGCTTATGCATATACAGTAAGTTATCAGAACATGCAGATCCTTGAGATGTTTGGTGTATGATATCACATTGCACTGAAGAGATAGTAATTAACGGCCAACATTAATTATTTTAAACTAAATATAGTACTGACATAATTGCTATGGAATTTCAAAATGTAATCTTTCAGATTTGTATAAAGACTTTCAGTAATGTACTAACTTTTCAGTAAGATATATCACTGAATTATTACTATTATCATTCAATAAAAATGCAGATGGCCTACCTCATAGAGGTGAGTCCAAAGCCAAGATGAATTTGTGAACACTCCAGTTGCAGCAGATCCCAATGCAACATCCATGGCACCTAAAGACACACACCTTCGAGTTTACATGACAAAAGCAAAGGTGGACCTAAGGTATTCCCTCCATCCTGACTCGTCACAGAACTTTCCATTTCTAATTCCCATTATCAGTAATGGGAATTAATCAGACTGCAAAAACTGAAGATTTTAGTACACTCATATTTTTTAAAGTTTGAACACTGTTAAAACATTTATATAATCTAATATGACAAGAAATCATAAAAATTATATTTTGTTTCTCATGAAACTAAATTTTCTGATTTCAGCTTAACAGTTCTTAGAAATATTTCTAGAATAATATATTAAACAATAACAGTATGCTCAAAAAAAAAATCTAGATATTATTATTTCCATGTAGAAAATACAAATGAACGGGCTTCTTCCAGTTTATAGACCTCTATAATTTTTGAGCTGATACTTTCCCTTTTGTGAATTTCACTTGCATAGTTTTTTGAACACCATGTGTAAATTTACTTTATTAAATATTTACTTTATTAAAATAATCCTTATCCAAATACTAAACCATGGGATTACATATATATTTATCTATTTGTTGCCCCAGAACTGTCTAATACCAACACTCAATCTTCAGTGAGATGAAAGAACGAAAAAAGCAGTTTGACAAAATGATATGTCCAAGAAATTTCTGCTGGAGTCTCCTTCTTCCTGCTTTCTGCCCAAGGATCCCAAACAGCAATACTTTCATACAAGCCAATAATCTTAAAATCAGCTTCCCTTCTGTCTATTGAAATTTTCCACAGCAGCTGAGCTGGTAAAACTGATGGAACATAATTTAAAGCACTAGCAGAGAAACTATATAAGGATAATTATTTTGCTTAGCATATTCATTAAGCACCACAGTGGACTCCTGTCTGAATTACTCTTCCATGTTTGCTCTCATTTCAGCTACAGTCATCTCACCCATGACAGCTTACTAGTGAGTTCTTGACCTGCATACACAATTGCTGGTTTTAAATTTAAATTTACTACCTCATTATTATGCAACTGTAGAGATGAAACAATTAAAACACATTTCATAATACCTAAAAGTATGCCAACTGCACAAAAAATAGAAGGTACTTCAGTCAAACAAATTCTTGGGAAGATGATGACAACTCTCCTGTCATCACAGAGAGCTGAGCTAGCTCACCTAGAGGGAGAACTGGCACTGGCTAGGTCAGAGCTCAGGCACTCAGCAAGCCCTTCAGGAACTTCTCTGGGCTCCAGAATGGTCTGTGCCATATGGACTGGGCAGGATTCTGCCATAAACATGCCACCATCTCTGCATCACACAGCCCTGGGAGCTTGGAAGATTCAACTCAGAAATGAAACAAGCACAGGGAAACACTGTGTAGAACACTGAAGTTTACATAGTCTTTCCTGCTCTTCATTCCAGCTGAACTGGGCCAATCCAATTTCACTGACATTGCATGGCCCCTCCCCATTCCAGAGACACACAAGCTGTGCTTGCTGTTGAACAGTAACATGTAAAATCATCCCAGTTGCCTTTGATTTAAGCCTGGGTTTATATTTACAGTGCAACTAATCCATAGCCCAGCTAATGAGTAACAAAATCCTGACTTGCAAAATGAGCAGGGAAAGGACACTGCTTACCTGTTAATGTTGCAGCATTCACAATAGCCCTTGCATTAAAATTGTGGGCATAACAGAGAGCATCAGCTAACAGCAGTCTTCCTTCTGCATCTGTGTTATCTACCTTCAAGGGCAAATTAGTAAAAACCCAGAAAAAATACATTAAACATCCCTTTCACGGATGTATTTCTTACATATTATCTTAAACAGCTGTTGGATACAGGCCCTAGGAACTTCAGGTAATGAAAATGTACTCAAACTACACTGAAAAAAGAAAGAAAAAATGTAGTATTGATATACAGTTATGTGTATAAAATAAAAGCATATCTGTAGCTGAGGTCAAGTAATCTTTCAGCACTATAATCTCCTCCACATGCTGGGCTTCTGTACTGCTGGCTCCTCAGAAGGGCCTGGAGACTGGAGAGGTGTGTCTGTGAAGCAGACAATGCTGGCATCATGTGCTCTGAGCTACCAGCACTTTCTTGCAAATTTCTTCCTGGTAGTGGAAGACATGCCCAGTCTTTTTCCCTCAAAGCAGAGGGTGACTGAATTCGGTTTTCAGAGATTAACCTCAAAGAAATGGAAGGCTCAGCAAGTCAAAAGTGGCAGAATCACAGAGATCCAGACAGAAATAAATATTAAGCCATCTACTTCTGCATTAAATCAGTGATCTACAGCACAATGACTTTCAGTACAATTTAATCTATTAAATGAGTATGGAACTGTTTGTAATAAATATGAAATATGTATTTTGGATATTGATTTGGCAAGCTCCTTTGAACCAACAGCCCCTATGACTCAGAGTTCTGATTGTACAGAGCATTTTGGCAGCGTAAAGACCTTGGTTACATCAGCAGGAAACTGATGTCTTACTCTCATATCTTACTCCAGATAGCAAGGAATTGTCCTGAAGGGTCTGCTGGAAGCAATTTACGTTATTAATTTGGACTGAGAGCCTGTATTTACAAGTATTTTAACTGCCTCTTGTGATAAACAAGCTTTTCTAGCATACTCAGTAAATGTCCTTACTTTGCAGCTCTTCCTAGCAATTTGCCTCATCTCTTCAATCGATATTTGAAAAAATCCTACAATGGCAATATCTAGTTAATAACATGTTTCTTACATTTTTAAAAACAGTGTATTTGCACTGCTTATCTTTTAAGGGTTTTTTTTTTCAAACATGTACTGGCTGCAGTCAACTTGGTTGATTAAACCAATTCACTAAAAGTATTCAAAATCCAAGTTTCACATGCATACCTGTATTGTTTTTCCATTCTTGGCTCTAACTACATCCCCAGGCTTGTTTGCCTTACCACTGGGCATATTTTCACAGAGGGGTGCCAAACCTCAGAGACAAAAAGATAAGAGCATTACCAGTTTTCTTCTCCGTAAACTTGTAGAGAAAAATCCACTTAGAACCCCAACCACCTTCTTAAGAAAACAGTACAAGTGTCGTCTTGAAATTAAGCTCAAAACCCAAATTTTCCCAGTTAATGAAAGACACATGGTCCAGTTTTCAATCAGGGAAACTCCTCTGCATGATGCACCACCATGCTCTATCACCTACACTATTTTATCACTAGGATTTTCTTCTACTTTATTCCCAAACAAGTAATATCAGAGTAGCACTAAATGTTATCTTATGTCTCCCATATATAAATAATTATTCACATGTAAAGGAATTTCTTTCTTTCTGAAATTGAAAACTTCTCAAATTAACACTGAGCCATTCGAGCTCTGCTCATTGTATAATGTTCAGAGTGGTCCAAGGACTTGTCCCATAACTCCAACCTTACCAAGAGCAACTAGAAATGAGCAAAAAACTGGCTCAGCATCAAAACTGCAACTACGACTGGGATTATGGGATGAAAGACACTCCACCCCCCTAGGGAAAAGCTGCACCTGGCACAAGAGCCACAGGTGGAGCCCCACTTTTCAGTGGATGATGTACGCAGCCAGGCTGCACTGCCGGTCCTTCCCATCGCGCACTTGGGTGAGGAACGCAGGGGGGATGTGTATGGGCATCGCTGCCCTCTCCTGGCTGAAGCATAGAAGTGACTGAAGTACCAGTTTCCTCAAAGTCGAGGTTCCCAAACTAAAACTTATCCTAGAACAGGTTCTGTGTCACTGCCAACTGGTTTTGCCACAACATCTGAGCTCATTTAATTTTATCTCTGCAGAAAAAATAAGCTTTTTTTTCAGAAAAAAAAAATCATTGCTCATATATAACAGTATCAGCAGACTGGTTTGTTTTGTTTTTGTTTTCTGCTGAGATATTCACCTAAGGAAACTAGAGCTGATCCCTCATCCTGTTCAGTTCTGGCAAACACTCATGGCGGTAGCTCAGCTAACTCCTTTTCATTCTAACTTCTTTTACAGACATTCACATTCCTTCTTGTAATGAAGGATTTCAAAGAGTCACTGAAAATATGTTATTGACAATCATTTCTCCCCTAAGATCTAAAAATCACGCCTTAAAAATCTTAATTTGGTGTTTCAATATTCAGGTAAAGAATAGTAATTTTTTGATATGCAAGTAAAAATGGAAGAGAGGCTGAGCAAGGGAATGTAGGAAGTAGGTCTGCAAGAGTCCATGATGCTTCTACAAGGCTTTTACCACTGCTAATACGAGAAGATTGCTCTCACAAAACTTTGTAAAACTCAGATATTTGGATTCTCCACACTTACCAATTATGTTTAGAGGTAGATTTAGAGCTGCTGCTGTCACAATGGCTGAGCAGACAGTGGCTGCCCCTCCCATATCTGCTCTCATGGCATCCATACCCGATGAGGGCTTCAGTGAAATGCCACCGCTGCAACAAACAGCACAAGCGTCACGCAGCGTGTACGGGTTTGATGTTGCACACACTGATCATGTTCTGTCCAGCACTATGTGTTAACTCCAAATATCAGCAAGTGCTAGACCTGGTGTTCCAAATAATTCCTCAAGCCTAGTAAGCATAATGAAAGCAAGGTATCTGGGTTTTCATTTCAGATAAAATATTATTTCCTCATAATTAGAAGGCCATAAAAATCCCAGTAAATTGCAGTAGACTAACTCAATGGTCTTCATAACAGCAGTGCACAAAACAAGAACAAAATAGTACACTTGGTAAAATCAACACATGGATGGGGAACTGACAACTTCTTCAGTTGTATGTGACATGGAAAGTAGTTATAAGGAACTGCTGCAAAAAATGAATTATTTTCTATTTCTTTAAGCATCATCTAGATGTCCAATGACATACTGCAATTCTAAACATGTAAATTCTTCATACAGAGGTTTGTTCAGGACAAGAAAAAAGATAGTTCCTTCTTAATTTTCTTTCTCCCTGAATTTCCTTTTTCCCTCTTCCATGATGATGGCATATTAATTCCTACTTTGGACAACCGATGTTGTGTCATCCCCAGGAAAGGCAGCACAAGCTACTGTATAATGCAAGTTTAGTGGAATGGCACTGGAAGATATGCTGAGCAAAGAAAAAGCATCTCCCTGTTGAACATGAATAGCAGGAAAGCATTACTCCCTCTAGTAATTAAAATATTAGCATACATACCTGTCAAATGTAACTCCTTTTCCTACAAATACCAACGGGGAGTCGTTTGTATTAGCACCCCCTAAATAGTGAATCTCCAGAAAGATGGGAGGTTCAGCTGAACCCTTAGCTACACTCAGGAATGCTCCCATCTGTTGTGTTGTTATCCAAGATTCCGGTCTGGAATAGAAATATATATCAGTGTTGGTTTTTTTTTTCAATTGGACACTAGTGTGAGATCATGATTCTTGAAAGTTTGTACACAAAACATTTCATTTTAGTTAGTTATTTTGGAAATTGTAATTTAAATTCAACCATTATTACCTTTTTTTTGTGAGGCAGAAAAATATTTCCTCAAAGTTGCTCCTTGATTTTTGTTTTGTCTTGTTTAAAAAAAAACCAACAAAACAACACCTTGTCTACAGTTTCTGCATCAGAAACATTGAACTTTCACTCCCCCATGAGGTTACTGATGCTAAAGGCACGTGAAGTAACAATATTGCAACAATTAGGATTGTTGTTACAACTTAGCTTTCTGCTAGCAAGATTTCCCTCAGTCTTTCTCTTGTCAACAAAATAGCCTCCAACCCTTGCACAACCAGTTAGCCCATTTCCACTGAAGAGCAGAAAGTAGAAATTCAAGGGCAAGAAGCACTACCTGTGCAAATTCAGGGCTTTTATGGCTCCATCTCACATTTTTAAAAACTATAAAAAAAAATCCCAACAGCAGCAGCAATAAATAGAGAATGTTTTATTACCACATACACACACACACAAAAAAAACCCCCACAAAGCTATGTAGAAAACCCACTTGGAAGACAATAAAAAGTAGTTAATATTTGCCCTCTATTCACCAAGGCTTCTTTCCACAGCACATGTGTTAATTAAGGAATAACTGACTGTGTGACTAATTGACAGTTAATGATTTTACTGCACCACAGTATCTTGCTTCCTCTGCAAACTAGCAGCTCACCTTCTTATCCTTGAGAGTAGCTTACAGTCTGGGCACCTTTTGTACCTTTTTCCCAAATGCTTTCCCTGCTTTTGTCATTTGAAGTAGCAAAGGGAAAATGCAATTTAAATACCTTCAGATTTGAATGACCTGAAAGGTATCTGATCTTACTGTTATGGTCCTCTACTCTACACAGGAATCATTTCCATGGAATTTACCTTATATGGACCTTTACATTGCTGGAACTTCTGAGCTTCTGTTCAATATGTTCAGCGAATTTGATTGGAGTGATATAATTAGCTGGAGCCTCCATAAGGTACCGAGCGAGGTTCTGACCCTCAGCGTAGATAACACCTTTCTGCCAGGCTTCACTTTCAGCACTAAACAACAACACACAATGATCAGGATTATACACATTTGCAAAAGTAAGATGTTGTCAGCATTCACATATTCTATCCTTTCTGAAAATGCAGTATCATTAATTTGGAGCAGTTAAGAATATCACAGTTATCTTACTACAAGGAATTTAGTCTAGTAACTCCTCTCTGGTTCTAGTCAGTGCCAAATACTTCAGAGAAAGTTAGAAAAATCCTAGAGCAGACAGATGTAAAATTATCTATCCAATTCATTAGGTCTTGTCCTAATCCTTACTAATCAAAGATTGGCTTAAATCCTTAAACACAAGCTTTAAAACCCCTTCCAAAGTTTGTAATCACTTTAATTGTAATAGCCCTGAAAGTTTTATTTACCGTAGAAAGTCTCCAATTCTGTTTTTCCTGTACTGAAATACGATTTTGTGGTAAGAGTGGAATTTGGATCTCATTTCACAGTGCATTCAAGGCACTTCACTAACAAATGACAGCACAAACATTCACAGAGCTGCCTGTGTAGGAAATGGGGAGGTCTCTCTGGTTATTTTGCCAGATGACCAGTACAAAACCTTTCATTTTACTGAGACAGAACTGAAAAACTTACTTGCTCTGTAAGTGATCACAAAGCAGGGCACTGAACTGAAAAGAGCAGGACAATGATGGAGGAATCCAAGAGGAATATAGAAATACTGCCTGGATATGGAGGGATGTGATTAAGAAGCCAAATGTCAGCTGACACTGAAACTGGCAAGGAGTGGGAAAGGTACCAAGAGGACTTCAACAAATACACCATCAGCAAAGGGAAGGTCAGGAATAACACTGTTCCCTTGCTAAATGGTGCAGGCAATCTACTGAACAATGAGAAGACTGAGGTCTTAATAATTATAAACATCTGCTTTCAGATTCCCCAGTTCTTTGTGCTTAGCAAAAGAGTTTGGGCAAGAAAGACACACCCCATGACAGGAAGAGAGACTTAGGGCTTAGCTTAAGGACAGTGGACATACACCAGTCCTTGGTAGCAGGCAGCACATATCTGAGGGTTCTGAGGTAGCTGGCTGGCATCACTGCAAGCCTCGTCTCTTTCCGTTTGAAAGGTGTAACTGAATGTGATCCCTGATGACTGAAAATTACAAATTCCCATCTTTAAGAATGCCAAGGAGGATATGGGGAACAACAAGCCAGTTATCCTAGACTAATTCCTTAAAACTTTATGGACAAAGTAATTTTGAAAGCCATTTCTAGGTATAAGAAGGACAAAGTGGTCACTGGGAACACCATAGAGTCATTATAGATTTGGGGCAAATAATTTTTGACCAACTTAACTGTGATGAGAGGGTTGTCACAGAAGATCATAGTGGATGTAATTGATCTTAAAGGTCTTTTCCAGTCTAAATGATTCTGTGATTTTTCTTGGCTTTAGCAGGGTTTTCACATAGAATCCTCGCAGACAAATTGAGAAAACATGAACTGAAGCAGGAGTGTGTCTGAAGATAAACACATCTCCGAGCTGCACAGTAAGACAATGGTCTGAAGGTTCAACAAGGCAAAATGCAATAGGGTACAAGGAAAAAAATTCACCATGAGTGCAGTTAAGCACTAGAACAGATGGCCTAGTGGGGTTGTGGAATTTTCATCTCAGGAGATACCAAAATATGGACTAAACAAAGGCTTGATCAACCTGACCAAGCTTTAATGTTGTATGTAATGTCCAAGTTACCCCTAATCTAAATTGGAACTGGACTGGATGACCTCCAGAAATCTTTTCCAACCTAAATTACTATATAAAAAAATTACTTCCAGTGCCATGACTGGTCATAGGACCATCTATGTTTTCAGTAAATGTTTATTTGATACAAACTTAATCAGCTCCCTAACTATCTGCTGTGCTACAAAATGGGAGGTGTTTACATGTAGCTTATCAAGAGGTTTTTACTTTATTTCGCTAACTTCTTTGTAAGGAAGGACTTATTCCTGTTGAAAGTACATACAGGAAATACCTCTCCTCTGCATGACAGAATATCCTATATAGAACATCCAAAGTCCACTCTGTTCTGAAATCAAAATCTCTGATACTGCTTTCTGCTCTCAAGTCAGTGATACCTACTTAGAGACCAGAAGCACTCAAGCTTCTCCTCTCTGTGAATGACAATATAACAAATGAACAATGTAAAATACATCCATAGTATATAGGATAGTGTCCATATCCATAGGTCTGGTGTCAATTAGCATTTCCTGATTCTCCAAAGGATTTCTCCATTTATGGAGTTTGAAATACCTCTTCTCCACAATTTTGGCACACAATACCAACAGAAGTTGTGGTAGTTTGACAGGGTCTGGCTTTTTGGGCGTGGTAGGGGCCAGGAAGATGGCTCCTGTGAAAAGCTGCCAGAAGCTTTCACAGCTGTCCAGGCAGGGCCTATCCCTGATGGCTCCGGAAGACGGACGTGCTGCAAGCCACAGCCAGGCCGATTAGAGGAGAAGGTAACGCCTCTGTGACAGCGTATTTAAGAAGCAAACAGGGGAGTCTGCATGTGCGTGCCAGGTAGCTGCAGTTATGTAGTTGTAGAGAGGGGAGAAGGAGTACAGCACGTAGAAGAAACAACAGATATGGACACCAGCAAAGTCAGCCAAGAAGAAGAAGGACGGGGGAGGAGGTGCTTCAAACATCGGAGCTGAGACACCTCCACAGCCTGTGGTAAGGACTGTACCAATGCAGCGTTTCCCTGCACCCTGAGGGTCCATGAAGGAGCTGAGATCCACCCCATGACGGGGCAGGAGGGGGTGAACTCCTACAGGAAGGACTTTGGTCTGGTGAGGGTTGACGCAGATAACGAGGCCTTTGCTCCTCGTAATTTATGTTAAAAAAGTAAAAACCCCCAAAAAAGCCTTGTTTCACCCCCACTCTAAGTTCAGACCAGCCTGGCCTTGGGAGAAAGAGCAGGCAGCAGTGACTGCGCGGGCTGCTTGCCAGGAGGGAAAACATAATTTCTGCAAAAAATTGCCACAGTGCCTTTGAGCAGGGAAGAAGGGAGAGGGAAAAAGGATTCATGCAAAAAATGCCACTGTGCTTGCGAGTAAAAGACTTGCCTTCTCTCCCAGGAAGAAAACATCTGAAGAATGAACTGACTGGGAAAAAAACCCCTGGTTCTCCTTACTTTCTAAGGGAAGGAGGGAGGGCTGTTGGGGAGAAGGGGGGAGAGAAAGAGTGTTGAAGAAAATGTTCTGCTTACTCCTTTAACTCTGTAATAAATTCACTTAATTGCTTTTAAGTTTTGAGCCTGTTTTAGCCTGCTTTAATTAGAGGGGTTTTTTCTCTCTCAGTATCCTTATCTCACCTTGGGAAAAATTCCTCTCCCCTGTCCATTGCAGAGGGGAGGGAGCAGCTTTCGTGGAAGCTCTGGCGTTCGGCCAGGGCTAAACCACGACAGAAGTCCTTGTATATCACAACTATGCTTCAGGTATTTTTTAGTTTAATTTTTATCCTGGTCCTTCTTTTCTATGATGTAGCATTTATTTACCCTTCACCTCTGAACATGGCATCAAAACATATGGAACAAACGCTATTATTATGCTTGAGATGTAAAATACTCCAGGAAATTCAAATGAGTAGGAGTTAAGAAGAGTACTGCTGCTAGCCCTATTCTTTCAGTTTTGTTTTTCTCATGCACAAGCATGCCATGCATACAGTTTTATAAATAAGCAAACAAACAGATAAATAAATAGCTTTCTTTTGCCATCACCTTCCATGGAGCTGAGGAGTAACTACAGGCTTCTTTTTTTGCTTCAGCTCATTATATTCATGCAATCCAAGGACAGCACCTTCTGCAGCTGCTTGCGCATCTCCACAGGGGTCTACTTCAACACAGGGGATCTCCAGGTCCTGGATCTGCCTGCAGCCAACTGAAAAATACAGCACAGAACTGATAGTCCAAGTGTTGCACAGAACAGCAAGGCAGATGTCCAAGGTGATCAATGGGACATTTCAAGGAAAAAATAATTTTAACTCAAGATATCTGAGTTTATAAGCAAGTCAATTAAAGAGATCATGCAGTAGAATAACTAAAAATGCTAATGACTGTATACTGACAAATTTTGACTAAAAACATCACTTGATGAATTAGAATTATTAAAATGTTTCACAGGAATAAAAAAGATCACAGATGTTCTGACTTCTTTAAGCTCATTCTATAGCAAAGCAAAGCTCTATTGTTCTGGAATGCTATGAATTATGACTATCTACAGGTATCAGAAATTTGTCATCACTTAGATTTTTGCCAAGAATGTGGCTGTTATTTTCTTCCAGATGAGTCTATACACACTTTTATAAACAATGTATTCCATAAATTCTATTTTGTACCCAAGTAATTTAACAATGTTTTATATCAGCTACAGTGTTAATGTTAATTAACAATAAATGGCAGCTACAGGCTTGCACTTTGGACATACAGCTGTTATCCGGTCACAGACTAAAGTCTTTAGTGAGAACTCTTTTCATTCTTATTTTATACACACTTAGAGGCAGCAGTTAAATTTGATTAAGATAAAGGCCTCCTCTGTCTACAATAGATAACATACTGAATCTACTACTGATGTTGTGAAAGATACTAGTTTAGAACACAAATATCTCAGCTATGAACTAAGTGGCAGAAGTAAATATATGTGCATATTTAAGTACAGAGTGACCATAAAGTGAATTGGTGATGCTCCCAAGGCTTCAAAATACTAATTAGACAATTACCTTTTCAATATCACACTGTTTAGGAAAGTTATTAGATATAAATAACTGCAGTTACCTGTCCTCAGATTAGATTTACATTCTTGATAACGTCTTGCTCAATATGGAAAAATTTACACGAGTATCAGTGACAAGCAAATGCATTTACCAAACCATGCAGTAAGTTGTGCATTTCAAAACAAAGGCATATCTAGACTTGGTCTTCAAAAATGGAATATGCTGCAGCACTACAATTGCTTTATAGACAAAATGCTTAAAAAAAATTTAAAAATAGGTAACCTGCAACAGCTGTACGAATATTTTCTTTGCCTTCATTCCAGTTTTCTTGGTCATTTATTCCAGCATTCTTCTTACCCAAGCCAACTACCACAACACTTGGAAAGTCCTGGATGAAGCCAACACACAAATGGATTCACTTTCCTCATTGTTACAGCCACAGCAGAGTTGCTAAGAAGTCTTTACTTTTCAAACCAAACCAAGCACAGCATTAAATATACAGTCAGTACTTTTTCTATATGAGGCACTTTTCCTTAAGAGTGCCTGTATGGTGCTGCTGTCCTGTGCTCCCAATCATTTGCCACTGGTATGCAGTCACTTATTCTGCTGTTCAGTCAATAATCATGTGCATTAGAGCAGACAGGGCTGTATGCTCAACACATGGTAAATTTGATACTCCTAAGGGCAAGCCTAAGAGTGCTTGGAAAGTAGATCCAGCTTTCTAGCTGTAAGAAAGGACAAAATTACTCTAGAGAATTGTAACCTTTTCTGGCACAATTCTATGTTCAAGGAAATAAAATCACTTCAAAAGCTCAGTCTGTTAGCTCATCTCAGGAGCTGTGCTGGCATGATGTGCCAAGTAGCAAACCAAAGCTGCACATAGGTACATCTCTCCAGAACTCAGGAAAACAATGTAGCACAGCAGACTTAATGCTTGCCTTATAAGCTGCATGCAAGTGGAAGGAAAAAAGGAAGAAGTAATAAAGATTAAAGGAGCCTTTTAAGAGTGAAGTCAAATTTGTGTAAAACTCATATATGTGAATATATCTATATATTCCCATAGCCCTTAAGAAAAATTAAGTTAACATTAGGCTTTTCTTCCATCTCTGTCAGTCTCTAACAATCAGCTTTCAAAATATTACACTGTGGTAAAGTCCTTTAGTTCACAAAATGCTGAAACTAGTGTTAGCTTTCCAGAAGATCAGTGATACCAGTTAACATTCTCCTGTCTTCTTTTGCAGAGATTTGCTACTCACTTCAGAGCCCATCCTGTATGCAGAACTGGGATAATTGGACCTTCAGTGCATTCAACTTCCAGGAAATTTCTGAGAGCCTTTTTACCAAGTCCCATAAAATGCTTATGGGGTGTCCACACAGGAATTTATACATGGTAGGCAATACTTGCTACAAATGGATTTATTTAAGATTTTTTAAATAACCCTAATGTAAGATTCAGTTACTTAGACAGGGACATCTAGTGTCACATCATGTGCCTGCCTAAGCCCTAGCTACTATGCCAAAAAGGCACAAATCCTACCATATTGGTCAGCTCCAGGTAGGTGCATTAGATGTATCATGGCTTCTCAAATGGCATCAAAAGGCTGACTTGGAGCAGATGAATCCGCATCTCATACCCCTGTGGTCTATCATGTGTGTGCAAGCAAAAGTCCTGCTTGAAGAACAGTCCCATGTCTTGTTTTCAGAGGTTTCATGCACCTGACTTAAAACCTCTGACAAAGGCCTGTGATGGGACTACCTTGTGTTAGGACTGTCAGGTTTGGAAGGCACCTATCAATACACCCTCGCGCACCCCTCTGGACACAGGAGAAGTCAGATCCAAAATTGCTGTGCTTCAGCTCATTCAGTAAACAGCTGTTCAGAGTACAGCACCTTTGGAGCAGACTCATTTACATCCTCTCCATTTGCAGCACATTGGAGGGAGCACAGCACAGGAATTTATGCTGTGCAAACAGGGGCAGTGCAGAACAGAAGGCTTCAATAAGAACCACATTTTTGTTGAGAGAAGCAAGAGCGGGGAGGAAGAGCAGACCGTTTATAAAAGCACAGCAGTGAACAGCTTAAAAGTAGATATAAGAGATATAAGGGCAAACTTCAGACATCAATCAATTAGCACATAAAAATGTAAAGTTTGTACCTGATGCAAACCATGAAATATGCGTGTTTTGCCTTTCTTCAAAGGTGGCCCACATCTAGGACACAAAAAGATTCTTTCAATACAGAAGTCCTTACTGGTGATAAATCTTACGCTACTACATTCACTCCACAGCCACACAGTGTGCCACACAAATGTACTGGGATGGTTGGCTCAGTGCTGATTCACAGCAGAGGACAGGTCCCATGAATAATTTTCGTGCTTCCTCAGTGCTTGGTTTTATCATAGGAGTTTCCCTCCAAACTGTTTGATCTGGTAGAAGCAAAAACCAGCCTGACAGTGATATGGACACAGACACGAATAATGAAAAAATAAAAAGAGAAAAAGATCGTTCCTACTGGTATTTGGAGGTACTTTAATCCATTTCAGAAGCTTATCACACACTTACAGGGACAGAAGGGCTCTCAGCTTTCCAGACACGAGTCTATCAAAGGCATCTCCTGCACTAGTGAACTGGGCAGCGTCATCGTCCTTTTCACTGGAGTAGACTCCCAGAACAAGACCCTAGAAAAGGACACACATTAATGTAAACAACACGAAACTTAGAAACGCATCAGAGGCAGAAAGCACACTGTTCAAACCATTGCCACTTCTGTATATATTTATCTGTTTATTTCTTTATCTAACGTGATGCAAATAGCAACAATTCGGTAAACCAGGCTCAACTACTACAACTGCGCTTAAGTGGGAAAAGTTATAACAATTTTGCCGAACACATACGACGAGAACTCTTTCAATCAGCAATTCTAAGTACAAAAGAGCTTCTCCCAGTGCAGACCTCCAGCCAGGTGCACGCCAGAGGAGCACAGGCAGTCGGGGACGCACGGGGGGCTCAGCCGAGAGCTGCGGGACCGAGCGGGAGGAAGGGACGCGAACCCCCCGGCCCAGCTCGCCCCTCACCTTCCCGGCCGCGCCGCGGCTGTGGCCCCGCGCCGAGGGGCGCTGCGCCGAGCAGCTGCAGGCCAGGGCCACGTCCCGGCCCAGGCGGCGCGCAGCCACGGCC
>VZRZ01001590.1:1131291-1150652 GCA_013398175.1 Climacteris rufus | reverse complement strand
CAGCGGGCATGGCGGCGGGCAGGGTGCTGGTGTACGGGGGCAGAGGGGCGCTGGGCTCCCAGTGCGTGCGGTACTTCAAGTCCAGGAACTGGGTAAGCGCCGGGTCGGGAGGTGGCGAGGCGGGGAGCCCCGCCGGGGGAGCGCCCCTGCCCCGCCGGGCCGGGCGCTCCGGGGCGCGGGCTGCTAACGCGCCCTCCTCTCGCCGCGGCAGTGGGTGGCCAGCATCGACCTGGCGGAGAACGCGGACGCCAGCGCCAACGTGGTGGTGAGGGCGACCGACTCCTTCCCCGAGCAGGCCGAGCAGGTGGGTCGGCGGCGGCCGTGGGGCTGCCAGTGCCCCCCATGGAGCGATGCAACCAGCTTCCCCCGGGTGTGTGCATCCCTTCGGCCGAGCGATGCCCGCAGCCTCCCCCGGGTGTGTGCATCCCTTCGGCCGAGCGATGCCCGCAGCCTCCCCCGGGTGTGTGCATCCCCTCCGGCCGCCGCCCCTGGTGAGCGAGGCGGCTGCAGGAGGCAGGAGCCCGGCCAGTGACCGTTCTGCGGCCGAACCGCGAGCCCCAAGGTCCCTCAGCGTCTGCTTGTCGCTTCTTTTTAATTTGTTGTAATTCCTTTTAACTGCATGCATGAATACGCAGAAAGAGCTTGATCTGGGCTATTGGACGTTCATCACATAAGGTAGTTTTGCTTTGTTTTTGTCTTGGTGACTTTTAAAAGTCACAGACTGAATCAGGTGAGTTGTAATGAGGATGGGCAAGGACGTCTTAAAATGCACCACGTCTTTCAAATATCCTAGCTTATAAATGTGTTGTGTTTAGGTAGATGGCATACTCAAAGCATGAATACCTAAGCCCTAAGGGAATGCACTAATTTCCACAAAGGTGAATATGGGAGAATCTAAGCCAGCCTAAAACCTGTTTTGCTTTATTGTCAATAGATAGGATTTATTTTTTACATTTTAAGTTTTGAACCGAATTCTCTTATTGATATACTTAGCCAATGTGTTTTCTTTATGCACCTTTTAAGCTTTTGAAGAGTAACACAATGTTTGCAGTACAGTTTTTGCTTTTGTGAAAGCCATTGGTTCTTTTGCTTTTGTTGAGAGATGTTGATAGATGTTTGCTATTCACTTTAGCGAAAAGAATTACTAGCCAAGAAATTCATTATCCACTCTGAGGTCTTTAATTTGAAAGATAACAAACTATAGATACCTAAAAGTATACAAGCTCAAATGTAGGGGCCAAACTCAAACTGATGGTTGCAGTCTAGATAGAAGCAGTAAGAAGGGTAATCTCTAGTTGTGTATTTCTTGCACTGTCATCAAAAGTGACATCAGTAGTCCTGGTCACACCTGGAGTTTCATTGCCAACATTAAACAACACCGTACACAAAAGACAACCTGTCAAAAGCAAGTCAGTAATAATTTTTGTTAACAATATAGATAAAGGTCAGATGTTTAAGCCCTGCTGATCAATTATTTGCAGTGACATCAAACACTGTAAGGTCTGACTTTCATCTGTAGTTATTTTTAAACACAGTTATTTTGTTTTGAGTTCATGGGACATAAATATTAATTTTCTATAGCTGTTTGAATTGCTGTGTGTTGTGTTACTGAAATACATAAATGGGAAAAAGTAGCTTTAAGGCATTCACAGTGTTTACTCCTTTATGTTATCAATCCAGTGATTTCAGGGTGTTTTTGTTCTCTGTATTGAAGGTGACAGCAGAAGTTGGAAAACTGCTCGGTGAAGAAAAGGTGGATGCGATCCTGTGTGTAGCAGGAGGATGGGCTGGAGGCAGTGCCAAAGCCAAGTGTAAGCCTTTGGAACACACATGCTGGTTCACACAACATGAATGGTATCTGAGAGAAATCCTTAAAAATCTTTCCTCCTGAGTTCAGAAGAGGACAAAAGCATGAAAGTACAAAATAGCTTAGTCACGGTGCTTCTTAGTGCTTCTCTGAATTTTTGCTGTCTGTTAAATTTGCACAGCACTTAGTTTGTTTTGTAATGTTTGTTGATGCACTAATTTTTATCAAAAAGTTTTGATATGCTTTCTGAAGGAGCTCAGCATTGTTATCTGTGGGCTGACTTCTGCTGTATGAAGCAAATTATGAAAGACAGTGCTGGGTAGAAACATCAATGTTGTTTCCTAATCCATTGCTTTGTGCATAAAACCTCAAAACTTGCCTCCTGCAGTTCTCTGAGCTGTTACTGTGCTTCAGATTAAAAAAGGCTTTTAAACACATAATATTCAGAATGAAATTTTATACTTTGCCCACTACTGTAGAGATACAAGAAGAAAAACAGCCTTGTTTCTGTCTGGAGTAAATCTGGTAAAACGTGTCCTTTTCTTCCCCCTTCTGGTTTGGATGTTACAGGCTTTTTTACAGTGTAGAAGTAGAAAATGGTAGGAAGCATGTTTTCATAATGCTGTTGTTCTCTATGTGACAGTGAGGAAATCGGAGTTAAAAGTCTTCTTTTGGCTAATTTCACTAATTTTCTTCCTAATCAGCTTTATACAAAAACTGTGATCTGATGTGGAAGCAGAGCGTTTGGACATCAACTATTTCCAGCCACCTAGCCACAAAACATCTGAAAGAAGGTGGCCTCTTGACTCTGACAGGAGCTCAAGCTGCTTTATCTGGAACCCCAGGTAAAATGCAATGCATGATTGCTGCAGGGACACCAGCAGTTAGAGATGTCTGTTCCTCTGAGCATTTGTGTAGCAGTGGTTTCCCTCCCCACTTTCTTGACATCTAGTACAAATGGGAAATTGCTGCTGAAACATGTAAGGAAAGTGTAATTTTACACGTAGCAATACTGAATCTCCTGAAGCTGTAGTCCAAACACATAGAATCAGTATTTAAATAATACCGATTATTTATGCGTTGGTGAAATGTACTTGGCTAGTATATGATATATAAAAAAAGTTTGGAAAATAATGAAGACAGGAAGCAAGGTGTGTACAATGCTTAGAGAAATTTCCTATTTGTGTTCTGAAAGACAGAGTCCTTAATTGACCAGTCTTTCTGTTGGTGATGACTCAGCTGCTTCTGATAACTGTGCTTGTCTTGTTTATGTTCTGATTCCAATTTGCCTTTGCTTCAGACATAGATAAGCTTGTTGACTGTTGGCTTTGCCCTCTACTAGCTATTTAATAGGAACTTTATTGGATTTTTAATCTTGCTTCTCAACCATGTTGGTCTGCATGGAGGGAGAAATCTGGGAGCAATTTAAAATTAAAAAGAAGAAAAAGGCACTGACACACAAGCCCACAGGGAGCGAGAGGAATGTCTGAGACAAATACTCCTATTTCCCAATCTTTTGTTAGTGTCATTTCAACAATATTTTTGAGACACAGATACTAAGATTTTAAAACACATGCTATTTGTTAATATTCTCAAAGACTTTGTCTAAAGCTGTTCAGGATAAATATTCTATGTATTTTCTAGTTAATGATTAATCTGTGTTTACAGTAGCATCTCTTATAGTCAAAGATAAAAGGTTTATTTTGTGAGAATAAGCAGATGAATAATTTATAATGAACGGCTGACTGACTATATACAAATGAAAAATATGTGAATTCTGGCAAACTTTCATGGGTTTTGTTTGGGTGATTTTGGGAGGTAGGGACCACAACACAGGAATCAAAGTGATGTGCTTTCCTGTTTTGAACTAACTGGTTTCAGCTAGTCTGGATTTTTCTAAAAGTCACAGCAGTGCTTTGGGCAAACACATGCAACTTATTAACATCAGGAAGAATTGGGAAAGAGTTGTTACTCAACTTTTGCAAATATGCCTTATTAGCCTTTTTTGGACAAGCTGTTCTGGAAAAAATAATCTTTTTCTTCTTTGCTGTTAATGAGATTTTTCTTTTCCTATGAGACAATGTTGCCTCGCACAATACAAACTGAAGAATACTGAAAATTATGTGAGCAGTGAAAAGCAGTGTCAGAATGATGGCTGAGAAATGTATCAGGCATGAAAAGGTTTAAGAAGATTTTGAATGTTTAGTTTAGGCAAGATGAGAGAGGAGTATGATACACATGTGAATATTTTTATCATAACAATAAAATAAGTTGTCTAGTGTGTCCATGATTCTTCCTAATAAAAATGGATGTTATATAATATGTCATTACATTGTAGAAGTATTTCTATTGTATTCAAAATGCTTCTTCAGGAACATTGGCAAGGGGCTGAATAGCTATATAGATGGGTAGAAAGAAAGACATCCAGTTGTAGTTGACAAAATGCATTCATGTTTTCTTAGGTGCTTTAATCTGTGTCTGGACTTCTTGAAGACATATAGCACCCTGATTGTCCAGAGCTTGTACCTGAGCTTTATGGTCTCATTTCCACTGCTCTTACACTGCTAAACACTATCTGCCTAGAAAGCAACAGTTTTTAGGAAGAAGTCTGCTTTCCTTGTGGATTACTTAGTAATGTTCTACCATGAGGGCTGGCGGTTTTTTGTACCGTTCTCCAAAAGGCCAGTCAGACCTGGGATGCTGACCAGAATTCCAGATCTGAGGGGAAAGTGAACTGTATCTGTTTGAGTCCAATACCTCACAAATAGCATAGTTATATGATTAAAATTAATAGAAGATTGCCTTATCACAGTTTGTGAGCATCTTCACACTGTGTTACATTCGTAAGCTTAGCCCTGTGGGTCACATCCTTCAGGGTGCATTTGGATACATTAACTAAACATGCTTAACTGGGTAAGCTGCTTATTTCTGTAGTGCTGAGTAAACTGAGATATGTGATCGTTCCTGCATGTGTACTAAAAGCTTTTTGTTATTATTATTCTCCTTTAATATGTGTGTTTTAAGTCTGATTCTCTTCTGGCTGTGGTAAGTGGTCTTAATATTAATCTAACAGTCTTTAGTTTCTCTCATGTCACTGCTGATATTGAGAAATGTTTTGATTGTGCTCTAATTTGCTTGTTTTTAATTGTTAGGGATGATTGCCTATGGCATGGCCAAAGGAGCAGTGCATCAGCTTTGTCAGAGTTTAGCTGGTGCCAGCAGTGGCCTGCCATCTGGTTCTGCTGCTGTTGCCATTTTACCGTAAGTGGTTGCTCAGTTGTCTCTGCCTGCATTGTTTTATTTAGTTAGTGCTGTAACCTAGAGCCACAGATATGCTGGCAGTGTCCTGTTCGCAGCACACAAACAGCTTCTCAGACCTACCTACAGAGAAAGGAGGCATCTTGACTGTGTGAACAAAGTGTTGCACAAGTCACCCTAAAAATGATTGTTCTTTTCCTTTCCTTTGCAAAACAGTAGTAGATGTTAAGATTAAAGTTTGATTCACTTTTAACCAGTTTAACTGTAGCCATGTGTTAAGTTGTGATTTATTTATTTCAGCATAGACAGAACTCTAAAAATGAGATGAACTGTTCAGCACAGTTTTAGACTTAGCTGTGTGCTAATAGCAAAGCAAAAGATAACTTGACATGTTTTCACTTGATTAAGGTGCTGCATATCAATGCTTGATTGGTAAAAGCAAGTCACTTTCAGGATCTGTAAACCAAAAAAGTTTAGCTTGTATTAGCTTGTATTTGCCTGCTTTCATTTTGATAAGGAAAGCTAGTCAAAAGTGAATGGCCTAATAGGCTTTCACTTTGCTCAATTTCATCAATTCTGCTTAAAAAATTTAAAGTATTTTTCTTGCCAGGTCTCAGTCTAGTTCAGGACTCAAAAGTTAAGACTATTAAGGTTTCTGTACTGGGATTTGGAACACTACCTGAATTCTCCCTGCTTCTGATTTCCTCACACACACCCGTAACGCACACTTCTTCAGGTCAGAGAGGAATGGCATTAAATGTGTTCGGGTAATTGACACACCACCTTCTACAGAGCTTTACAGGCAGCCAGACACCAAGATCACTGGATTCTTGTGCATGCTGCTCTTGTGTAGTTCTCATGCAAAAGTCTGCTGTTGAGTGAATTTTTGAGAGGGTAAAATATACCTTGGATTGTCAACAGCATCTCAGTGAGGGAGTTCTGGAAAGTTCACCCCTTCGTACCTTTGTATGCAGTGCAAATATGTATTGTCAAAGTCAAAACTTCCTATGTGTGTGTGCTTGATCTCTTGAAAGCATGGATGTTGTGCATATGTGCCGTGCAGTACATGACACTTATTGCTGCCATTCCCTTTCTGCATGAGAGAGGTGGGAGGGGAGCTGCAAGCTAAGTGATGGCCCTGATGGGCAATTTCTCAGCAAGCCAGGAAGGTGAGGGGTTATAAGTTGGAGCCTTGGATATACAGTGAAACTAATGACTATATGCTGTTAACACATGGGGAGGATGCAGGGGAAATCCATAGCACGTGGTGTAAAATTCAAGCATATGTTACAGCAATGAATTGAAGCAGGTGGTGCTCATCAGAAACATGATGTATAAATAAAAGGCTTGCTCATCTCTTTTAATCACAGGGTTACATTAGATACACCAGCAAACAGGAAATCAATGCCTGATGCAGATTTCAGCTCCTGGACACCTTTGGAATTCATTGCAGAGTGAGTATCCGCGGGATAACAAAGCAATTCCTCACTGTCCCTCTCGCTGCTGCATTGCAGTGCATATTCTTTTTAAATAGCTGTCTTAGATTGGGCTGGATGTTTTTTCCTCCATCATCTTATTGTGTATCTTTCTAAATCACATCGGGTTTAATTGCACAGGCTTCTTAACTGGAGAAAATTAGCCTAAATCCAACCAGCTTCTCTACGTGAGTTATTCCAGCAAGGAAGACAGTCTTAAGCAGTTGGAAGCCAGAGAATTTTCCTAAAGCCTGTAGACAAATTAAATTGCAGACAGCAGGTGTGGGAGACACCTGGCTTAAAAATAAACTGCAAGTAGGCGTGAACTTGGGTGGTATTATTTTTGTTTTAAACACTCTTTACTGCCCAGTTTATGGCATGTTAGTTCAGTTCTCTCAACTGGCAACATTCCTGCTCCTGTTTAGAAAAATTTAGTAAAGATTTTTTTATTATTATTATTCACAGAACCGTGTCCTTAATGATGTTGCAAAATGCTGAAACTTCAACTGTAGCTTATGTATTGGCAGGCTGAGATTATATTCTCTTACTGTTCTCACTCCTCAGGGTTAGAGAAGGTGCAGCATGAGTATTGCCTTCTGCCATGTGGTGGGGAGCAGCAGAGTTTCTGCTGAGGATGAACTCTTACACATTTTTTAAGTCGTTTAGAACTGACACGGAAATTGAATTTACCTATTGCTAGTTGTTCAGGGAGTAGTTTAGTTCTGACATTGAATTTCCTTCTTTTTGTGAACTCTTTTAAAGTGGATGCCAGAGTTGGAAATGGTTTTAGTTGCAGCTGTTTAATTGCAGCCTCTGCAGTTGTCTGATGTGGCTCTTTAAAAGGACCCCATCAATTGAATTTAGTTGGCGTAAAAATGTTCAGAAAAGGATCCTTAATTCGTTGTGCTCCAGAGACTGCTTAGTCAGATGTTGTGGTGGTGCAAATTCATCTTCTAAGTTTAACTTTTAAGTATTTTATCCTTACAGGAGAACTTGGTTGATTGGTTTGTTTTGTTTCCAATTCCCCAAAGTTTAACCCCAACTTTGAAAACTGAAAATCTCACTGTCTATGCAAGAAGAACTTCTTCTGTTTTTAAATGTTGGCAGCGTTGGCATCCTAGAAGAGATGCAGGAAATCCTTTCCAATATGGCTCTTGCATTTTGTGCCCTGGAAGCTGTTGTCAGATACTGGGATGTTTCATGCTGTGGAACAGTGCTATGTCTGCACTATTGGAAGGGTTGATGGACCTGTAAAATATACTGCGCTTTCTGTATTCTATTTTGAGGAAGGAGTTTGTATTGCATTTTGATAAGGAGTGTCCTGGTCTGCTACCTAGAATGATTCTGTCTTACTCAGCACTATTTTGGATGTCCTAAGGCTTTTTTTGCTCCCACTGAGAATACTTTTACCATTAAATATTGAAGTGTTATAATGGCCTGCTGGCAGAGTAATGGGTTTAGCAACCCTATCCTAGTCATAAAACTGTATTTCTGATATATATATATATATATGTACTATTAAGGCAACTAAAGTAGCCCCACCTTCCCCTTCTCAAATTTTCTTTTAGCTAGGAAAAAACCTTGCTACTCTTGACATTTTAAGCTCCTGGCCTTTTCCTTTGAGATATTTTGAAAATCCTGTGTGCTCTAAAGGCCCGTGGATTTCTCTGGGCCTCTGTCCAGTTGTGAGGGTCTGAACCCAGTGATTGCATCACTGGTTTGCCAGAATACACAGGAGTCACTAGAGAGAGCAGTAGGAAAAGAAGGAAAAGTAACAGGCTTTTATTCTATGCTTCCTGTCAGTACACCTGATAGTAGTTGGTTTTTTCTTCTTCCTCACCCTGTTTTATCCATTTACTTTAAAACAGAACCTTTTATAACTGGATAATGGGAAAGGATCGACCAAACTCGGGGAGTCTAATCCAGGTGATAACTACAGGTGGGAAGACTGAACTAGTTTCAGCAGCACATCTTTGATATCAGCCTCTTAAAGTGATGAAACTTCAGCCAAGGAGAAGCTGTGGAAAATCCGTCTGAGAGTATAATTTGGATGGTCTTCTTTATCCAGTGTTTGTAGTTATTCCATTAATGGAACCAGATTTCAAGTAATATTTCTGTGCTGTCAGTTGTAAGCTATCAGCATTTGTTTACCAAGTTATACCAACTTGTCTCTAAGTGAAAGTTGCAGGCTTTAAAGTCTGTAGATGTCCTAATTCTGAGCATTATATGGCAACTGTTTCCTGTGATATGGGAATTGTTCTTATCTGTATTATGTGATTGCATACATAATGGTTGGATTTTTAGCTCAATCAGTAAGTGTTTCTGGCAACTTACTGTGATTCTTTCAGTCTTGTGTCTTTTTCTGTCTGAGATATAACCCCATCCCTGCATCTTATGTTGGCTGTAGCCATAGGAAATGCCATAGTCATATATTGTGTCCTAGTTGTGTAACACCTTCCTTGTGAACGTTCCGCTTGCGTTAATGAAACTGAATAGAGATTACTCACTTGAGAAGGAACTCCTGATTTGCCTTACAGTTCATAAGCTGCTCTCAGGCCTACAGTTGTAGGATAAAACAGTCATTCTGTCAAGTGATTAGTATGTCTTTCTCTTAGTCATGATGGTTCTTGACTTTTTCAAAAAGCAAAGTGCCAGAAAGTAGTAGAAAAAAGCATACATACACTTCTATTTGAAGATGAAACTTTTTGTGCTAAATAAAGGTATATTGTTTTATGTACAGGGCTGTCTCCATTACTGTAATCCCAATATCTTAACATTTTAATTGGTTTAATTGAATGTGCAGTTCAGTTATGGCAAAGGACATATTTTTTTTACTTATTTCGTTCTGATCATAGTGGATAAAATACACTTTTGTGGTAATGGTGCCAGAGATCTACTAGCCATGTATAGAGGAAGGCCTTCAGCTGGGATAAATGTTTTCTTAAATCCAATCATTTTATGTGGAAATACAATTCAGATGCATAGTGGAAGCATTGCCTGTTCTGAGCACAGACTGGAACCAGTACTGTCAGATTTTTTGGAACACCTTGAAAACAACTGAATATGCAAAGTTGTGTGTATATTCTCCCTCTGCACTCTTTCGTTTTCATTGACTTCAGAGTTGTGTGGTGGAAGGATTTAATGCCATGAGTCAGGAAACCTTTCCCCTCTTCCCACTGGAAAAGCTCCCTTGTCAATTTTATCTTGGCATGATTGCCTGTTTTGGTATGACTGTCCCTTTACTTGTGTTGTTTTGCTGAATACAAAGGTGGAGAGGGCAATTTTTCTGTTCTGTGAAACCAGTCCAGGACTGTGAATTTGTAAATCTGCTTTTGATGTTAAGACTTGCAGCCATGCTGCTGCACCGGCAGTTTCTACAGTCTCAGAATACAGACAAAAACTGCAAGGCACTGATGAAAAATGAAACACTAAGGTGCTCCTCAATTCTTCTGGAAAAGGGGATACATATCATACTACAAACTAACGTGATTTGAAGGCTTACTTTGCCAAGCTAGCTAAAACAGTGAATAGTGTTAAAGCATAATTGTGAACGAAAGACTTCAGTGGATAAACTTCCATCAGTTTCAGGTATGAGTGGAAAGATATAAAAATGACGTCATTGAAGCTTGAGAGTGAGAATAAAGGTGAGTGTATGACAATGAGGCAAGTGTATGTCAAGCTTGTTGCTAAGGGTGAGAGATTTAACTTGGAGAGTTTGATGGAAAAGAGGCTTTGTGACCAGTTTTTTCATTCTGAATCTGTACAAACTTTATTTCAGTTAACTGTCTAGGAGAAAAAAGCCACCCTGACACTGAAAACACCTGGGTTGCCTGGCTCCTTCAGCAGTCCCAGAGGTCTGGTGGCGCTGCAAAGAGGAGATGTGTCTGTGTGTGGGTGTGTTCAGTAGGGATGAACTCCATGCAATTCCCACAGACTACAACTGGACACTGTAGACCTGCTGTGAAGATTTTCACAGAATTACATCATAGTTTGGGCTGGAAGGGACCCTTGAAGATCATCCAGTCCACCCCCCCCCCCATCAGGCAGGGATGATTTACTGCTTCTTACAGAAATACAGTACATGATGAATTTCCACTCTAGTGTTGATGAGAACCTCTGCATTGCTCATATTTTGCTATTTATATTCTATGATTAACAACAATGTAATACTGCAGAAGTTAGAAGCTTATCCTCCTTTAATTTAAGGAATGAAATATGTATTAATTTCTTATATAGATCAAGCAGCTGAATTTATCATGTTTTTTATTTGGGATTGTACAGTTGTTCTAAAAAATTTACATGCACAGAGCCAGCTTAGCAGGGCATTTTTCTGTGCAACCTCCTTTCAAAGATGCATACTACTGTTTACTAAAGAATGAAGTCACTGAGATCTAGGGAAAGAGAAAACACAAATCATGCCAGATCATTCCTGCTTACACTCCACCCCACTTGTGCTCGGCATTCTGGGTTTCACAGCTGTAACATTGTTTGTAAAGAAATATTTCTAGACCTGAGCCACTGCACCTTTTGATGCTGACAGCGCAGAAAGAACAGCCAGAGACAGCTGTGTTCAGGTTCAAAGGAAAGGAAGGAAGAGGCACAAGACCCACCCTCTTTATTTTATATACCCTTTTGGAAATCACTATTCATTGGAGGAAATTAGTTCTTCCTCCTTCAACTACAGTGGTCAAAGGAAATGTCCATCAAGGGTCTGTGTCCATGAGAAAGGAATGTATATGATAAGACAGAGTTACAATAACATGGCCATATTTACAGAAAATAACCTTGAAAACTAGCTACCATGGGATAACAATTTTCAGCAGCAAAGAGCAAGGCAACACACCTTTGAAAAAATGATGCAGTTGCATGGCCTATCCATACATCCACAGTTCCAGTCTCCCCAAACGGGGCTGGCTCTTGCACATGGCATCAGATACAAAGGTGCAGAGACAAAGTGGGGCTTTGTCAGAAAGCCAGAGAAGCTGGGACAGGCCTGTTCTTGTAGGGTTGGGTTTTTTTCTTACAGCTTTAGAGAAAGTAGATTTCAATAAAGTGCAAATAAAAAGGATGTACAGTAGAAATGTACAGTAGAATATCAGTAGTATCATTATAAATCCAAAGACCCCTGAACACTGGGCAAGAGCCTGTTTTGGATATACCAGGTGCTAACTGGGTGGGAACGTGAGCTGCTGTCTGGACTGTGGCTGCCATCCTGAAGAGCCTGACCTATGTACTGTCCTGGTGCTTTGCAGAACCTTTGATTCATTGCAGGACTGAGTCCAAAATGTTTTCAGAGTTCACTGGGAAGTGAAATTCACATATTTTACCAACATGTTTAATTTGTTTGGTTATATTTTCATGAGAAGACTAGTTTTCTACCAATTATCTAATAACAATTGCCACAAAATAAAGATTTAGAATCGTGCCCTGCATCCAAGGAAAACAGAAAAGTTTCCAAATACGGTAGTAGCGGAGTAATTCAGCAGGTGAGTTCTACATTAACCCAAAAGTGCACTTTGAAACCTTGTGTTGAAATAATGATGCTAAACAAGTATGTTGTTGTTGTTTTTTTTTTTTTAATAGTGGAATGAAAACTACTACCCCATCAAAAAGTAACATTTATTATCTTTCTTCTTCCTTGTATTGGCTCAGTGGAAGAAAACAGATGGGGACTGTGATAGCATGTGGAGATGCTTCAGACTAACCCTTGCAGTGTTGAACAAGGTGAGAAGTAGGCAGACATCTGAAAAGCATTGCAGAAGTCAATAGCAAATGTCACTTGAGATTTAGATCTCTGTCAGCTGCTGTTATTCTTGCACTTGCTGAAACACTGTGTTCTAAAGGATTTGCTCTATAAATACGGCCGGTCTCAGCACGGCCTGTGAGGGCTCTCAGGGGTATGATCACAGACTCCCACGGCTGAGCAAGGCTGATCTTCAGGAATGCCAGTAGAGGGCAGAGACTTCCAGTGAACTGGGGAGATTTCTCTACTGCTAAGGAATATCCGAGTCTGTTCTTTTTATCAGCGAGAATTTCAACTGTGCCACAGCCTCTACTGAGAGGCTCATTTCCCTTTCTTGCTTTGCTGCCCACAATCCGACCTTTCTGGCCTTTCCTACACCAAGCACATGCAGCCTAGTCCATATACCAGTTTCAGAAACCATCATCTTCAAACTGAACAAACCAAAAAAGGACAACAAAACCCAACAAATGCCACCACCCCCCACACACAAACAACAAAAAAAGGAAGCCAAGGACGTGAAAGAAGTCCCACAGCAGGGTGTACCCTTGCTGTTGACATGTTATCAGCAAGTGGAATGTTAATCAATATCCTATAACACAGCTTTAAGGGCTACACAATAGGAAGAGAAACAGATTATTTAACTGCTGTACTGCGTATAAGGGTATAAGAATTTCCTAACCTGAGCGAAAGAGCCAGTACCTGTTCAGACTGGGCTAGTATTAACAAAGAGGTGGAATTTGGAGACATGAAAATTATTTACTATGGGTTTTGAGTATTAAAGTTTTAACTCCTTTATCTGTGAAAGGAAGGAATAGATAATATTTTGTAAAAAGCTGTTTAGGAGGGAACAAAAAGTAGCAAGCTACATGACTGTCACTTCTATAGTTTAATATTAATTATCTAGTGCCACCTATAGATACAAACTACACCACTAATCGTAGTACTTTCCTTGTATGAACTTCCTCTTAAACATTTATTAAGTACATATCAGGACATTCTTACAAATGAAAAGCGTAGTTAAACCTTTAAGATTGGAGCCCTGGTTTCTCCTCCTGCTTTGGCTCCTGGTCTGGTGGCAGACTTTAAATACATCTGTGCCTCATATTCCAAATATTTGTATATATTTTAAAGTGCTTTGAGATTTACTGATGCATCAGAACATATCAATGAAATGCAGTTATGTCTGTTGGTGCAATAGTAGAAGTTCAAAATACCTCTTTTGTTCATAGAAATTAATATAAAATTACGACCACAAGCCAAAGTCATATCACTTTGTTACCACCAGTCATATTTGGTGATTTGCAAAAGAAGTGCTGTGTCAGAGACTACCACTTACCTGTGTATCTGGTAGTATATTCTGATATTTTCTCTCCAGTATAACAGGCATTAATTTTTCATGACTATCACAGCTGGAATTTAAAAATACAATGTTAATTTTAATTTTGAACAAACAATTACTCTTTCTATAAACGTATCCTTACATCTCAGTGAGATGGGGCTGAAGTAATGAAAGAAATGGGCCTCATATTAAATTCTGGATTAACATGAGTTGGTGTGATGATTAGCTTTTTTATTTAAGACTATACACAAATATCACCTGAAAGAAAACTGTCACTTGGGGCCCCCAAAAGGTTTTTTTCCTAGTTGTTGAGATTGTTCTCAATGCTCAGATGTCCAGATTTTTTCCGCCCTCCATGTGAACAATGACCAAACTCCTAAAACGCTAGCTTCTAGTTTTCAAAATCAGTGAATCATATCACGGGCAGCAGTACATAGCTGTTATTGCCCTAAGTTGTATGTCCTAAGTGCCTCATGCATACAGCATTGCACTAATCAAAAAAACCAGTCCATAATCCAGCAGGGGTTAATGACCTACTTTATCCACGTTACTTGATAAATAGCTTGAACATGACTAAATTTTGTGAATAACATATTTTCTTTTTCCTTACAGCCCCCCAAAACCTTCCTGTTTGCAAATTCAGGCCTCTCTTCAACCAAAGTGTTACCCTGCAAGCCTTTACACCATCTGTATAGCTAGCAGGCAGGGACACCATGCTATTAGCAATATGAGGCCACACAGACATGTAAAAACATGTATCCTCCCCCTTCCCCAGTCTCAGCTTCCCTTGTTTCCCCCTCCGGATTACAGTCTCTCAGGCCAAATTTGCTCAGAGAGGTGTCAGGCAGTGTAGGAGGTTGAGGTGCTGCGCTTCTAATGGTTTTCTCCTCCACTTTGCCTACTGGTTTTCCTGCTGCTCTGTCCCCTGGTGCTCCTGCTTTTGCCACCTTGCCAGGGGGTGGGTTGAAGACTCCTCTGATGTGATCACAGGCATGCACCATGTTCCTGCTGTAGGGGGAGTTTGTCTTCATTGTGCTGGTAAAGACGAGCATAAGTCAAGCTTAGCATACAAATATTTTGAGTGCTGTAGAAAAAGTCATGGAGATCATGTACAGGATATATGGAGTGGGAAGGACGGGTTGTTAATGACATAGGAACTGCTTAGCTGGCACAGAGTCATGTATGCACTTAAGCAGTTTTTCTGGGTGGTTATTAGGAAGGGCCAAGTAGTGTTTGCCTGTATGGTCATAAGATGGTATGAAATACTGCTTGAAGGGGCAAGGACAATTTCCCAGCTGTGGGCTGCTTGCTGTGCACAGGAGCGTGCCCAGGCGTGGGGCTTCTGCAGCCCCTGCTCCCCAGGCTAAACAAATAGGTGGATTCAAAGTAACAGAGATGGATAAAAGTAACTTTCAGAGAACGAGCTGAATTTTAAGAGTAGATAATAGTTAATTTTTTCATGAGGATCTGATATCTCTTGAAATACTCTTTATAATTGGAACAAAACAGAATTGTCATTCTTGAAGTGTCCACTGTTCATTTCCAGTGGGGGCTGAGTTTTCAAATCAATGTTTTCTCCTTAACTCTTGTACTTTTACTTAGTAACTTGCCAAAACCACTGGATTTCAGATAAGAGGATACACCTCCGGGTTTTCCAACTTCTGGTTTCACAATTGTTAAATGGTTAAAGTCAATACTTTCTATTCAGAAAAAGATACTAGGTGCATCTGCTGTTACATACATCTGCTACAACAAAATTACTTGGGTAAACACCTTCAGGATTATGGTTTTCTGAAAGCTGCAGCAAATTTGAGTTGTATTCCCTCATTTAATGCATTAATTTTACCTGAACCATAGTTAACAGGGCACAGATGAAGAGAGAGCAACTCCTTTGTGCATGGCTGCATTATGTGGATTTCATGCAGAGACCCTGAATGCAGCTAAACAAGTCATAATTAAGGAAATTCCTAATGTTTAGGGGGTTTTTTTCCTATAATGATTTTTCGCTGAGGGTGGCATTACAGGGTAATTTTGAAGTTCAGTAGGAAAAAAGAGGGATTGATCTTAAGTAGTTTTGTTCCACTTACTCATGGTTAAACTTATTATTCTTTGTTCTTTTCAATTTTTTTTTTTTGAGATCTCAATCAAAAACACTTTATGTGAGGCGTGATTCCAGCCACTGTTATTATAGGTTTCTTTGGATTGCTGAGCAAAGTGGAAGTGTTAACAAGAGAGGGTCTCTGATGTGGGTGAACTTATGCTAGAGCTTTAGAGCACAGTGTGTTCTGATGGAGAACAGGTGGGAACAGTACTGGAGGATGATGGTGATACTGAAGACTGGGATAAAATAGATGAGTGAAATAAGAAGAACAACCACAGACATGAGAAAGAGGAGGTTGCTCTTCAAATTGAAGGTAAGAATACAAACCCAGAATACCGGTATATGGCAAGAAGTGGAGCTGTGCAATGCTCCTGTTTCCATGTTGAATAACAAAGCAAATCTAGGGCTGTACTAGCACTAATTGACAGTGTTTGGTGTGAAGGTATCAACATCATATTGAAGGATCAATGTTCTAGGTAAAGAAGGAAATCATGGATTTATGTCCAAGGAGCAGGGGGGGGAACCTCTTGAGAGAGGTGAATTTGAGCTAAGAATTAGCTAAATCAAGCACGAATATTAGCAAAGTATTTTCTTCTGTTTCTTGATTCTTTCTGTGTTGAGGGAACCAAGACTCCATGTGTTCTTTATGCAGTCATGAAGAATATCAACTAACTTGGTCTGTGTCCAATACAGTGGAAATAATCAACCAGATGATAGAAATAATGCGCCTGTTACATCAGAAAAGATGAAATTTTAACCCCTACTTTGTATTTCCTCAACAAACAAGGTTATCTTGTGTTGTTAACTTCAGAAACAACCCTCTGCTAGACTGTTAAGTGGATGAGAAAGTGGTTGGACAGTCACATTCAGAGGGAAAAGAAAAGGCTTTGGGATGACCTAATTGTGCCCTTCCAGTACCTAACGAGAGTCTACAAGAAAGGTGGAGAGAGACTATTTACAAGAGCATGTAATGATAGAACAAGAGGAAATGGTTTCAAACTTGAAGAGTAGGTTTTGATATTAAGAAGAAATATTTTATTATGAGGATGATGAAGCACTGGAACAGGTCACCCAGAGAAGCTGTGGATGCCCCATCCCTGTGAGTGTTCAAGCCCAGATTGAATGAAACTCTGAGCAACCTGATCTAGTGAAAAGTGTCCCTGGCCATGGCAGGGGGATTAGGACTTTATGATCTTTAAGGTCCCTTCCAACCCAGGCCATTCTATGATTCAATGATATCCTTGAGGTAATGCAGACCTCCCACATATGTGTCATGAATTACACTGTCTGTTTTCAGAACAGCCCACCATTTTGATGGGAGTCTTCACCAACAAAACAAAATTAATATTAAAAGAGTTTTAGGTATTTATTGGTGGCATAAATTGTGATTTGGATTAACACTTATAATGTGGTTTCACTGAACCTAGGGAAACAAGTAAGTTTGCATTCTACATCCTTCTGCGTGTACCAGGATATTGAATGCCTGGAACACCAGTGAAGAAATTAAAATTGTGGTTCTTTTCAGCATCTTCTCTTACTCCAAGAAGTTACAGTTATTAGGTATCTCTTACAATTATTTACAGAGAAGATAATACCCAAGGTTGGGACATTGTGCTCTACAAAGTTAATTGGCTAGTGGGGGGGGATGTGGAAAATGGAAGATAAAGTCATCATTCTGCAGCTGGAAGTCAAGTCCACCTCTACAATTTTCCACCACAGCCTTTTATCACCCTCTTTGTTCTTGTTTATCTCCAGGCTAATTTCAATTGTACTGGCCTCCCCATTATTTCTCCCACTGTTGCCCACTTACCTCTGCTTCTCTCATCTCTCTTTTATTTTAAGGAGTGTAAGAGGTGAATTTCAGTCTTCTTTCAGTTCTTTCCATTTTTTAGAAGACATTTGGATAACTTGTCATAACCAATACGAAATATCACATGGAGTAAGACTCTGAATGTAGCTCTCAATGCTTCAGTGCTTGCATTGGTCATGAAACCAATGCTTGCATTGACATTTTGAATTCTCAGTGCCCTGAGAAGGATTTCTCCACCACTTCTGGCTTAATAACCTGAAGTTGTAAAATGTTTCATGGCAAGTGCAGTGAAAATGAAACTACAAAACGTCCAGTTCATTGCTACTCACAATCGATCTTACCCTGTCAAGAGCCTGGTCTGTGTTGCTGTTTGGAGCTGTTATTCAAAAGCTTGTCTTCCATTCACTGACAAATGAGTGTTGGAAAATTAAACATTTCACTTGTAAATTTTTGGCTAATCAGATCTTTTTTGTCAAGTGAACTAGTGTAAGCTAGAAAAAGTTGGTCTTAGAAGTTTGAACCCAGATTCTAACAGTGTTAATGTCACATCTGTGATTCTTTTTAGGCAGTGGCACTAATTTTAGGCATGCCAAGGTGAAACATCTTCAAAAACATATACTTCTACCTATACAAAATCCTGAAGTCCCTATAGTCCCTAAGCTTGAATATGATTCAGTGATCTCCCTTGTTACCCAATCCTGCCAGATATTTCCGACTGGAATACTGGGTAGTTTTAAATTAACCCAGGTAGGGCAAAAGTGCAGGCATTGTAGGTCAATGTTCAGCCTGAGCTATTTATTCAAAAGCGGTTTAAAAAAACCTGATAACAATACACCTGTAGTCTTATCTAAAATGACTCTCAGAGGCTCAGAGCGGTCAGAAAGGACGAAAGGAAATATGCTTATTCAATTAATTTTTTTTGTTGCAGTTGGAAATTAGTGTCTCGAATTAACATGCCTGTTTCTGCCACAACTTCAGCTCCTTCTTGCTCTTCTAGTGCTTGATTCTAAAATTCTTTCCTGAAATGTCCTATTCATGCTCACTGTTTGAAACAGAATGACAGGGCAGATGGACTTTGGCTGTGGTGTAGCACACTAGTGCTTATATTTCTTTGCATTTTTTTCTGGCTACTAAACAGTCAGGGTCAACCTAGAAATTAGAATAAGGTTCCAGTCATTAGATCTGTGAGGTTTTGGAACAGCTTTTTCAGTGGGATTAGAGAGAGGTAAAATACTGTCCTGTCTTCTAGATGAAGCTTGTTAAATTTATAAGTATTGTATGATGTGACCATGTGTGACATGAGAGGAAAGCCTGGCTTACCCTAGGAGCTTTCTTCATTCCAATGTTTTTTTATGTAACCCCCCCCACAATGTTCTGCTCCTTATGAGTCTCTTTTGCACCTCTGGAAAACAGGAATAAGGCTGTTTAAAGATGATGAAATGAATGCTGGCAGTAGAGATAGCAACAATCTGCCTTTCTCTTGAGAATAAAACAAGAAGATATATTCATTTGATGGCAGATGTCAAGAGTCATGGAAATTACAGATTAAAAATAATTTATGTAGGAAACAGATTTTACATCTCTCAACTTCTATTTTGAAAGAGTGTCACATTAAAGCACCATCATATAAATGCATCATGGGAGCACAGAATATGAAAAAGGCTGTGCACTAACAGTGACCTACATCCCGGGGCATACCAAAGCCTCAGCAACATCAGACAACATCTTCAGAGTGGCCATTTAACTGTCAGCCATATGATTTGTAGCTGGCTACAATAAGGACTAAAAATGCAGCATGTTAGACACACATTATGGAGTAAAAAAAAAA
>VZRZ01001590.1:1064673-1131249 GCA_013398175.1 Climacteris rufus | reverse complement strand
AAAAAAAAAAAGCAAAATAAATTGGAATAACAGAAGATTTAATTGCAATTTTAACTTGAAAATGTGGAATTCCCACCCACATTACCCAGTTCTCTAATTGTGAACTCTTTGTTAGGAAGGGCTCACTTTTTTTTCACTTTCTCTGAAAAAGAAATAAAAAGTGCAGATATGAAAAACACAGGTTGAAAATAAGTACCACATAAAGGAGAGCACAATATCTTCATTGCCTATAGACTGTCAACTCAAACAGAGATTAACCCCAAGCTAAGGCAGGAGACATAGCCTGTGAACCAGTTCTGGCCCTTGAGAAACAGGAATTTTTTTTGTAATTAGTGTCTTTTCAGTCTTTAAACTATTTGAGGTTCTTTCTGCCAATTCTGCTCAACCACATCAGTATAAACCCTATGATCAGTGGCTTTCAGGTGTCTCTTCAATGCTGTCCCTGCAGTGTCTTCCTTGGTGTGATTCTGTTCTTGCCTTGAGGAGTGCTGGGCAGAATTGTACAGGGAGGGGGAACCAGCATCTTGGAAATGTGTTTCTGGCTCTGTCTGCTGAGAGGGAAATGGAAATTCTGATGTGATGTAGCATCACATCTGATGTGAAATCAGTACCATTTTCTATTTTTGAGGGAAACCTGCTCTGTGTCCAAGAATGGGGGACTAGCCATCACTGTGTGGGCAGACACTTGAGAGTTGGGAGCACAGACAGCTGGTATGTTGAAGAAATCTGTGGGAGAACTTGTAGACCACTGAGACTTGTAGACTACTCTACGACATATGTATGTTATTCCTGTTGCTGCAGTGTGTTATTGCTGGTCAAGCAGAATCTGATCATAACAGTACAGCTGCTGTGCCCCTGCAGTCAACAGCTGTACTGTACCTGGGTAGCACGTCTTGTCCTTGACAAGGACACTGGTTGAACTGGTTGTTTTTCTAAGGTCAGGAGAGAGGATTTAGAAAAGGAAAAAAAAAGAAAAAAAAATCAGTAGTTAGAAAAATCCATTATTTAGCAGATGTTCTTGCATTTCTCCATGAAGTATTTCAACTGTTGCTGGTGTTCTGAATGATGGGTTACAGTCATGAAGAGAACTGTTTCACTTCTCTCACAGGTGCAGTGTATCTAAGTTCCCTGCCTCTAGTCCTTAAAACTGCTTTGCTACTGCGTTGGTAACTTTTTAACCATTGCTCCTATTTTCAATTGCCTATGAGAAAATCAGCAACATTTTCTTGCCCCTGCCATGCACATCCTTGCCAGACACAGGTAAATGTAAACCACAGCCTATTCTGTGAGCATTAAATTGCCCTCTAGCACAGACCTCTAAGCTTTTATTTTTCAGGATGGAGGTGAGACTGACTAGCTTGTAGTCTCCCAGGTCCTCCTTCTCGTTCTTTTTGAAGAAAGGAGTAACACTGATGTTTCTCCAGTCATCAAGCAGCTTTCCCCTTCTTCATGATTTTTCAAAGATAATGGAGAGTGGCAGAGCAACAACATCTGCCAGCCCTTTCAGCACCTGTGGGTGCATCCCCTCAGGACCCATGGATTTAAGGGTGTTGTCAGCCTACCTGATCTCTAATCCAACAGTCTATGACTGAGGGGAAGTCTTCCTTTCTCCAGCATTTCTCTCATACCAGGATAGGGACTCCTGAGGACTGGTCTCAGCAGTAAACACTGGGGCAAAGAAGGCATTCAGTAATTTCGCCTTCTCTGTGTCTTCCATCACCAGGACATCCATTTAATTCAGCAGCAGCCCCACAGTTTCCATAGTCTTCCTTTTGCTACTGATGTACTGGTAGCTGTCTTTCTTTAAAAGACAGGTGTCTGCCAAGGAAGGTCGGAACCTTCCTGGAATGGAAAAAAATGACCCTGTCCCTCGAAATTCTTATAACCTGGAAATTATGGGGTTTTCAGGCAAAGCTATGTGAAAAGGAATGAGTTCTCTACTAGTGTGTGTATATATGTGTATATCTATCTATCTATCTATCTATCTATCTATCTATCTATCTATCTATCTATATATATGTAAGTATATAAAACAGGACAGAAAAACAGCAACAACAAAAGCCCCGAAACCCAGTTACAGCCTGTTCTTGCCTGTTGAGCAGTTTCCCCTGTGGTGCAGTGACGGGCACTCCCGGCAGGAGGCGCTGTGGGCCCGTGCCGAGGCAGCGGCTGCAGTGGCTCCCCCGCGGCTGCAGGGGGCGCTGTTGGCCCCGGCGGCTGCAGGGGCGCTGATGCAGCCCTGGGCACCCCGGGGAGTGATGGCGGCCTCGGGGAGGAAGAGAAGGTGGCGGGTGGGGTTGGCTTTCCCCGGCTCTAACGTGTCCAGTGCGGTATTCTGGCGATGCCAGCGGCAGCCGAGGCTCCAGTAAGCAGCTGGGAGCTGCTCTCTCCGGGGAGAGGGCGGGGGTGGGAGGCCCCGTTTCCCTGAAGCACCCACACAAATGGTGAGGGTCTCTCCCCTGGCGAGGGCGGGTGTTGGAAAGTCCCAGTCCACAGGACGCTCATGCAGAGAGGCTCCAGTAAGCAGCTGGGAGCTGCTCTCTCCGGGGAGAGGGCGGGGGTGGGAGGCCCCGTTTCCCTGAAGCACCCACACAAATGGTGAGGGTCTCTCCCCTGGCGAGGGCGGGTGTTGGAAAGTCCCAGTCCACAGGACGCTCATGCAGACAATGGCTTACTGGTGGTAAGGGGAAGCAGCAAGGAAAAGTTCAGCAGTAGCAGTGAATCCTCTGTAGCAGCAGTCTAGCACACAACACCAAAAACTATCTCCAAACTGGGCAAAGATTGCCCACAACCCACTTCCCTCCTCCCCAGAACCATCCTAACACACCAGGGTACTGGGCCACAACTTTTGTCTCTCAAGTTGCACCCATTTAACTCCTGGGCAGCCCCTTCCCCTCACAGGTCTTCCTGTCAAGTAACAGACGGCAGAAAATTTATTGAAAAACCCAAACCCACGACAGAAGCCCTTCTTGATATCCCTTGCCAAACTCAGTTCCAAGTGGGTCTTGGCCTTCCTCATGGGATCCCTGCATACCATGTTGCTATCATTCTCCCTTGTGGCCTGGCCCTTTTTCCACACTCCATACATTTCATTCTTCTGTTTGAGATTTGCTAGAAGCTCCTTGCTCATCCATGCAGATCTCCTGCCCACTTTGCTTGATTCTTTCTCATTGGTATACACTGGAAGTGACGCTTGAATACTGACCAGCTCTCTAGGCCTCGCCTTTTCATCTAGAGCCCTAACCCATGGGATGTCTCTAGGGCTACTTGTTACTTATTTAGTTACTGGTGACTGAAATGAGTTTTGAATACAATGGTTTGGGTTGGAAGAAACCTTAAAGACCATCTAGTTCCAATCCCTCAGCCATGGGCAGGAACACAGCATAAGGAAACCATGGATTCAATCTGCTAATTATTAGATGATTCTGTAGTCATCTATGCATCAATTAAAATTGCCCAAGACATCAATCCATATGTTGCGGCAGTAAAAGTATGTGGGGAGGCAAAAAAAGCACGATCGGGCTTAAGTGAGAACTTAATTTACATACCCTGGAATGAATACACTATATTTCAAAGCAATAATTCACAACTGAAGGTTCACTGTTTTTTTATAAAAAAACAAAGCAAGAAGCTTTCTGCAAAGGTTTCCTAGAAGTCCAAGCCTGAGACAGAAGCCTTTGACAGGGATTTTATCAGATTCTTTAGCAGGGTTGTTCTGGAACTGTTACAAAAATAAAAGAATGGATTTTCATATTAGCAGCTATTCTCTACATAATTTTAACATAATGGCAAAATCCTGTGTGTACTGAAAGATGTCAGAAGTGAGATGAATCCATGCACACAAATTGACACAAAAAAATCCAAGCTTTATTTTGAAGATTTGATTGTTTATCTCCAATGCATAGTGGATATTCTGGTTTGGACATCTCTTCTGCAATTATTTCAGTAGTTAACTTCATCTACCAAAGCAAGTCCTCTTTTCTGAGGAATTAAGATGCAATCTATTTTAAGAAAGAGAGAAAGAAAAGTCATGAGTAGGATCAGATGCTTTATAAAAGCTCATTTAGGGAAAAGAAAAGGTAATTTAATACTTTGTAGTGTCTGAGAGGTTTGATTTAAGGCAAAATTACTAGCCAGTTTAGATTATTTTAGCACTAATGGAACAAAATTTTCCTATTTTTTTTATAGCTAAGTCTGTAATGAGGAGATTCAAGCTGACTGAAAGTAGTAAATAGATTAGAAGTGCATTTTGTGAAATTAAAGATACTTTATTTTTATGTGTATTACATTAAACTATCAAAAAGCTTCCAAAAGTTGTTTTTTCAGACAGGAAAAAACCTGTCCTCTTCCTTTACTTCTACATAATATTTCTGGTGTGTAAATGTATGTAAAACCCAGAAAACAGTAAGAAAGTACATCTGAAGAAATTTTGGTGTACACCTTTTACTTCCACTTTAAAAAAGGAGGAGATCAGGAAAACGCAGTAAAAACTGCAAATACTTAATAGGAAATTTAATTGTGACTAAACCAAATTTGGTTTTCTATAAGAAACATCAAGGGAAAAATTCCCATGTATTTTACCAAGACATGCTGAAACTTGTCTTTTGAGCTAGTTACTGATTCAGAAATAGCTGAGGGGCGAAAAAAAAAAAAAAAAAGAAAAAAAAAGCTTTTCTTGTTTATTTCAAAAGATCAATCATCTTTAGGATGTGACTTCCCCCTTTGTGGCATAGGAGGAAGACACACCAGTGATACTGATTAGTGTCAATACACAGGATGCAAATTCTCTTTCAGTCCACTGTGTCTTTGAAAATACACTTTTGTTGCCTTACTTTTTACTGTTAAAAATAGCTAATTTCATACTAGCTAGTNGAATTAAAGAAGGTGGGTCTTGCCCCCCTTCCTTCCTTTCCTCTGAAGCTGAACACAGCTGGCTCTGGCTCTTTCTTCTGCATCTCCAGCATTCCAGCCATGATACACTTTATCTGAATGTTGGCAATCCAACGATTACATGAAGTATTAAGACAATGTGCATTTACAATCTGCTAAGTATAAAACAGAAAAACAAAAACACTGAATAAACTTTTTTGGTTTTGCATAATATAGAAGTATTGTGCCAAATTGCAACCAATTTAAGAAACTTACTTAGTCACACTAGATAAAAGAAATACTTTTCTTGTGTTCACTCAGTGGCAAAATGTTATGTAATCTCTGTCTTCAAGATCTATCAGCTTGTGTTCCAACTGTACTCATTCCTTTCAACACTTTGAACTCCTGCTGGTGTTGATGTGAACCGTTTCCACTATCGCCAGCATCACCAACATTGTTCAAGTGGCAGCAGGATCAGTCTGGTTAGTAGGGGGTTCCTCATATTCTCTGAATCTTCATCATTTTCTTTGCTGTTCAGTGCTGTCAGCATAATCCAGCGAAGATTGCAGATTGTTGCTGTAGCATTTCATGAGATAGGGCTTTTATTTCACTGCTTCTAAACCCACTTGTCTTCTCATTGACCTGTGCTTTCTTTATGACTATGCAGAGTTAGGACTAAGGAACTTGACAAAAGGATAAGTGAGGAGAGAATGGATGAGTGGATATTAGGGGGTGGCTTTTTCTAGTAAGAGGGATTAATGGAGTAAAACCTCCTGCAGAATCTCCCTAGACAAAAAGGATTCAAACACATCACAACATGAGAATTTCTCCTCACCCTCCACCCTTCCACTTGTGAATCTTCCATCAATTTTCTTAAGGAAAAAATGGTTTTCTGCTTTTCTTGTGGTAGATAGTATGGACATCTTTGTTTTATATAATCAGGAAAGGAAAGGAGGGATTTTAGCCAGACTTAATGGGCACCATTCAGCCAACAAGAGAAGGTGGTAGTTTAGAATCTGAACAAGGCTGTGCCTGTCTAGCACATGGTCACAGAACAAGTGAGGGGAACCAGGCAGTCCTGATTCTTCTGCTAAATTCTTCACCATTACCCTTCATTTAACCATAAACGATACTTCTGTACTTATAGAGCAAGAGGTGTAAGTTGCCAAGGCTCATGTTGGGACACTGTATTTTATGGGGTTAGAAAGTAGGAGCTTTAACTGGTTTTGCTGGAAGCCTGTACATGCACAACCCAAAATAATCTATACCCTAATCAATTAATTTAAAATTTTTTCCGTATATGATAAGGAGAAAATAATTTCCTGAAATATGTAATTAGGATAACATATTTTAAGAAAAGTTAACCAAAATATTTATGACATTTTCTTATTCCTCACAACCTGCAGGCAGCAGGCAAGTAATACACAACCAAATCAGTGAATGGTCTATAACAGTTAGTTTAACTGGTGAAAGAGCAAGAGGTTTTTTTTTTTTTTATGTCTAATAGGATAGATTAGAGATAATTAGAGAGACAATGCTATTATCACTATATACTCCTGAAAATATCATGCAACTATCTGGTACTGAGATGACTTCAATTTTTTTTTCCTTCATCTTGACTATGAGGTCAAATAACACTAAAACCTGTGCAGTGAGCAATATGCAAACCTGTTAACATTAATTCAAGGAGACAGTATAGCCTGAAACTTACGGAGTAGAAACATTCATCACTCGAAAAATTGCATCTTTTTACTTGTTAATGTACTATATGCAGTAAATGTTGCTATAGAAGTGTTAATATTCTTAATACTCCTTCCAGCTTTGAAATGTCATTAATATTAATAATATTAATATTTATTAATAATTAGACATCCAAAATAAAGTAAATGCATAACATGTACAAAAATCTTAAAATCACAAAATTGTCATAAGTTGATTTGATAGAACATCTTTCTAGGTTTCTAATTGCATTTGTAATCTGTTTGTACCAAAGGTATAATGTTTACTCAAGCAATGGCTTCAAAACAGCAATGCTGATTTCATAAACATGGGAAGTTTAAATTTGTTTTTTTTTTGCCTTGGCTGCCACTTTGGCTTGTCTGCTTCTCTGTTCCATTCAGGGACTCACCAGAGAGTGATGTTCTACAGTAAGTGTCTGAAGGAATAGTAATAGTGCAGGCTGCATCTGGTACCTAAAAAAAGGAAGTTATTTTCTTTAGATTTGCTGGCCTTTGAGGTAATTACAGGAATGTCTTTGTGCTATTCTGACATTACCATGCTAACACTTTTTCTCTAGCATCACCAACCTTTATTTTTCCTTCTTAGTTATACCTCTGATTTTTGATTTTCCAGTGTTATGTCAAAATTAGTTCAATAAAAGGTCCTGCTGGGTCTAGATTGCTTGCACTGTGCTCTTCTGATTTGACATAAACAGACATTCAGGGCTGAACGGTCTTGCCATCACTTCAGGCTTTTGCTGTAAATATAACAATTTCAACAAGGGCTGAATTACTCTTCCTTTAAGCATGCCTGCTTTCTGTTTCGTGTATTACTGACAATCTACTAAGGAAGAAAATTGCAGTCAAAAATCATGGCAATTCAGGTTGCCACAGGATAAAGAGAGGAACCACACAAAACGTTAATTATCACAGTACGTGCAAGAAAAATTTACCCAAATTTCCCTTAAACTGAAAAGCAGTGCCTTGCACAGTGTTACTTCTGGGCTAATGCTGAAATGAGCTTTGGAAAGTAAATCAATGAGTAAAGGCTTAATACAGTAGATTTATGTACGCTGTCAGTTTCTAGGCAATATAATTATTGTCAGTTTTCTGCCTCTAGCTACTCTTTTAGCTTCTGGGAATAATGAGAGAATGTGCTCAGCCATGTGACATTCTTTCCTTTGCAGAGCTAACCGCTGTTTCTCCCCTGTGGTGGATCTTGCATTTTAAAGAGCTCTCACACATTCTTCTATGAAGATTTTGTAAAATACCATGTGACAAAACACCATTTTACAAAATAGTGGCTGAAGTGGCTTTGCATATCACATAGGTTGCTGAGGTATCAATGTCAAGCTTGGATCCACAGAAATGCACCGCCTTAAATAAACTGATGCATTCTTTATAAAAATCTTCATAGGTAGCTGCAGAGTGACCATATGATAGATGGGTTTGATTCACCGTTACAACACACTGTATAGTCAACCCCTTCTGAATATTATCTATTGGGGATGCTCTTGCTTTCTTCCCCTTCTTGCTTGTTGTCCTCTCTTTATGCTGCTAGCCCAGAAGGATCCCAGATCCTACAGTGTGAGTGGGTGTCGTTAACACCACTCTTAACCTGACTCTGAGAGCTGGTGAATTAGTGTGCTGTAAAGTCTGCAGGTTAACAATTGTTTAGGGTTTAACTGTCTTAGAGAAGCAAGACTGCTTTTTCCAATTTGTAGGCTTGATCTTGGTCAGGAGAACAGACATTTTCTAAAGCTTTTTTTTCATGCTTCTTTTAAATTCAATTACAGTGAGGATTGTTCTTGTTTTGTAATTCTGCAATGCTTGAGGTGTGATTGGTTAAACCCATGGCACTGTAATTTAAATGTACAGTCATATTGGTAAAAATAATGCATGCCTTTCATTGCTGCCTCTATGTTCTGCCTTCCCTTCGTTATAGGGCCAGGCATTTTGGATCAAAATACTCACAGAGGTGGATGTCTAACTAAAAATGCATGTTTGTATAAGCAATAATGTTCTGGCCTGACTGCTGATTCCTACTAAGAAAGGAAAAGTGATATATCTTTTGTAGTCTGGGGTTTACTGAGCACCAGGGATGTGATCAGTAACGTCTGAAGTCAGACTAACTGGTTTCAGCTGCTGACTGTAGAATTAATGATCTCCCTGTTTCCTTGGAGGGAGGCAGGGGAAAAATACCTGGTGAAAACCGACAAAATTACTTGTCTCTCAGAACTGTAGCAGAGAGAGTTGTATTTGGGTCTGGATTTTTTGTTTGTATGTAAAAGAGATTGACTTGTTCCCTTTCGTTCCTGCTAAGAAGTAACTCTGTTGTAATTTTTAGGTAATTTCTGTTGCAAATTAGGACTGTGATGACAAGATTTTGAGAAATTGAAATGTGAACTTAAAGCTTTCAAATTTTGTCAAAAAGAGATTACATCTCAATATTTTTCATATTTGCGAATTTATGGGAATATAATAATTTCTATAAATTATAAAACTTAAATAAAATGCTAAAATATATAAATTTGCCAGTATTTTTCCGGTTGTTTTAATAAGACCTGACTGGAAATTAAAAGGTTAGGTCAAAATCAAAGTATAACAAAGATTCATTTAAACTATAATTTTACTATTCTGCAGAATAAATGTGCACAAAATTATGCAGTTCACAGCAATAAAGCTTTTATACTTTACAGACTAAACAGCCAAAGGAATAGTTTTAACTACGGTGTATACCTGTAACTCACTAGTATTTTGGGTGCAGACATGGCATCAATGCTCAAAAAGTCCATGACAACTTCACACAGCAAATGTAAAGTTAAAGTTGTGGGGTAACATTTCACAGAAGTGCTTGGTGTGCCAGTGGATTGCTGCATTGCAGATTTGCCCATGTTCTCAATTCTGCTTTAGGTCTTAAGTGGAAAAGGAGAAGGATTTGAATGAAGACAACACCCTTTTCTGTATATCACAAAGCTATCACAAATTAATAGGATTTCTTTTCCCTACTAGAAGGGTGTGTTAAACTGGGATTAAAATATGGAGTTATTTTAAGATATTTGTGCAGCAGCTTCTAAAGCCATTATTAGAGATAATAAGATTAATCATAAAAGGATAAGCTTCATTTTGTGAACCACACAAGGTGTAGCTTGTTTTCATGAGAATTAGACAAATGATTCAAGAGACTATAAACCAACATTTACATGGTTATTGTAATGAGCAGTACATATACAGCCTCAAAGGCCCAGGGATATCTAACCTGGGCAGAAGTTAGCTCAGAAACTGTCTGAATTTACTCATCCCCATGGGTTGTCTATATCGGAAAATTAGTCTTAGAAAAAAAAGGAAAAAGTGTTTAAAGAACAGCAATTTTTCAAAACACATTTCTTATATATAAAATACACAGAATATATAATTTATCAAAAGAAAATGGAAAACTGAGAGAAGGTTGATTTTTTTGAGGACTTTTGAAAGTTAGCTCTGATGCAACATGTACCCTTACTATAAATACAGCAAAAGGAGATTTTTTGGGCCTAATCTAGCTTTAGTATTTCATTTACTTATTTCTTCAGTTTCATTCAGCCTGCATCAGTTTCCTGATCTAGCTCCAAAAGTGGCCCACAGAAGGTGATGCAGGTCAGACTGAGATGGTCCATATGCCAGAGTGCAGGACAAGAGTATTTTGAGTCATTGCTGCTGCTCTATTTTGTGAATAACACAACATTTATAACAAGACCTGCTTTCCATGATAAACAATACAGCCTTTCTCACTGAAATTGAGAATTTTTTTGCAGTTCAGGTTCAGAGTAGCCCTGTTCACATTGCTTCAAATACCTCCAGTAGGTGGTGTTCGACACTGGCTGCTTGAGCCAGGAGGTGGCAGAAATGTTAGTGGCAAATGCAAAGGCTGGTCAAGGCAGCGATTAAACTGGAACAAGCAATCACTGTCACTCTTCTCCTGCATTCCCACAGTGTCTGAATAATTTCATGATGTATCATTGACTTTCCTAATTCTTCTGTTCCTCTTTTAGCATTTAAAATGGTTAGCTGCTGTACCTGTGTAGGAAAAACCTCTGAACTTGGATCTGAATTGAGCTGAAGTTAAATAGAAGTGAGAAGAAAGCCTGGAATAAGAGGTCTGAGAAGAGTTCATTGCCCCATATCCCTTTGGGCTCTGGGATTCTTTCAAGTATGCTGGAGTAACACAGCCCAGGTAACACAGCACTGAAGAATGGACTTTTTCCTACCTTGAGAGTGTTATCAGAAATGGTGGAGAATTAAGTATCTGGCAAGGTCCTTTGTTCACCTTACATAACCCAGTACAGCAACTCATAACTGGTTGCAAAAGTCAACCTACAGTCTGGGTTCTCGTCTGATGTGAATGACACTCAGGCAGCTTACAGGGAAGTGGGACTATACTATATTAGCTGACAAGCTGCTGCAAATTGTCGAGCTAATTAAAAATTCACAAAATTCTTTAAATATGTGATAGGACTATTTTTGTATGTCATATTAAGACAGTAACAAATTATTTGAAAGTCCTAAAATTAATCAAAGTTTACATTTTTAGATTAAATTGTTTCAGATCCTTATTATTTTTTGTTAACATAAGAAGACAATGAATAGAAATGCAACTATTTTAGACTCCAAAATTAAATTACATCACCTGATGTAGTTTATTATGGAATATTATTCTCCCATCACTGCTTAGAAGCTTTACTGTAATAAATTCCGAGTATCATTATTGGGAATCTTCTGAATAAATCTCGTCATTCCAAAATGTGTTTGTTTGATTATTATGATACAATGAGTTTTTAGGTTATGATGCTTTCATTTTTTTTTGTCTGCCTATGTGATGTACTGTTTTGCATTGGAGAATTAGTAATGCAAAGTGTTAGGCATGCACCCAGAACAATTAATCTCACCAGTAAAGTTACTCATGTAGGCTTTAGTCTGCTAAAATGTTAAGCTTTTTTCTTACATTACAGTTTTTTCGTTATATATTCTTGATACGATTGGAGCAAGTGCTAGTACCTACCATGTATGGCACAATTCCTCTGTAACAAACATCACACTCATCCTTGTTGAAGATGGGTTAAAGTTCCTTACAATGTCAAATCTAATTGTTTCATCAATTTTTTATTATTAACTTTTGTTTTATAAAGGTTAAATAATAAACTTTTTAATACAGGGGTCCTAGGCTTCCTGATTGTGCAGTGACATAACTTGCTTTAGACACCAGTTTGAGTTCTCCCAGAAAAATCCATGATGCCCTGAGCTTTGTCTTTGAGAAACTTGTCTTCAGTCTTATCCAAACCTGATTTTTATGTAGCTGTTTCTGGAAACAGTTTCATGAGGTCAGCTGTCTTCTTGTAGGACACGTAATTTTATACGTTTACGGAAAGGTGGTTTTGGTAAATAAATGGCAGTGTACATAATTTGGAACATAGGAAATCTAGAAAACTCGTATGGAATTCAAGGACAGTAGGGGAGAAACCAAAAGCCAATGATAATGAGGAGTCAGAGAAATCCTAGAGCTGCAACTGGAGACAAATTAGTAGTCAATAATTATAATGAAGATGTAGAAATATTAGGTATTTCAGAATTTCTGTTCTGTACTTGGAAAGCCATGTGTTTGCATTCTGTGAGGATAAGAAAGTACTTTCAGGGCATAGATAGTCATTAAAGGATAAACAGTTCTAGACTTGCAGATAATTTGTACCAGTCTTTAAAGAACTAAAAAGACATCTGGCATGCTGGTAATTTTTAATAAATCTTGAAATACTAGACGACATTCAGAAGACCTGAAGGGAGAAAATGTAAATATTAAAAGAAAAGGGACACGTTGGATAAGGTAGCCAACGGTAGTGTGTTTAGATGGATGGAAAAGCAGATACAGAAGCATACAGGTCTTTAGTTTTATTTTTCTCCATGTATCAAAAGCTTCAATAATAATAATTTTAAAAGGATAAATGATTAAGCCATTGCAAACCAAACACACAGAGAAGGTGTGGATATTCCATGATTTGAGGTTCTCAGATCAAAGTCATGCACATTTTTGGGAGGTATGTTTGAGTCAACCACATCTTAAGGATTCCATATTAAATTTGGTGGTAAAATGGACTGCACATTGCAGAGATCAAACCAGATGATCTAATGGCCTCTCCTGAGTTTTGACTTTAACAATGCATCAAGCAATTCCACTGTATCTCAAGCTGGGAAACAGATCTGAGCATCATGTGAACATTATGTGTCTGTTTACTATGAGGGTAGTAAAAGGTAGAAAGACAGTTTATTTTAAAGTAATCTTTGCATCATATTCTTCAGTTATAATTTTCATAATGTTTCTTTCCAGATGAGAAAGTTTATTTTCCTGAAAATGTCTAAGTGTATGTGTGCATGTTTATATATTTGTATCTATGGATTTCTTCACAGAAAAAAATACAACATGAATAGGATTTAAAAAGAAAAAAAGCTTTCAGGGAAAATATTTCTGACTTTTATAGACTGCTATGACATGCAGAGCACTGAAATAATACCTTGAGTATAAGTTTCCCTTTAAAATAGGGCATTGGTGCAATGTCTACTCACTGGAACAGGACAGTGGGGCTTTTGCAAAGTTACAGAGCACATCTGACAATGACCAAATTAATGTTATATGTTGGGGAAAATGGAATACACGATTTTAATACATGGAATACATGGGAAGGAAGTCTTGTGTACCTGAAACCTTTTCTGTTTTTCCAACTGTGCTGAATTTATATTGTTTATATTTATTTATCTATATATTTATGTATTATTGTATTATCTCATAGTAATATATGCAGTGATGTAGAATATATTTAATATGTTTAATTGCTGTCAAATCAATTGGTTCTAAAAGGTATTAACTCTTCTCACAATTCTTGTCTTACTATTTCCTGGATACTGTATTCCTAAGCATATGTCCTCTAATGTAAGCATTAGAGTTCAAAGAAAGGGGAGATAAATGTATAATGTCGCACAGTCACCACATTCTAGTGTGAGAAGGTTGAACTCAGTAAATTGTTTCAAATATATGCTAGATGGATATATGCCTGTCTGCATTTTTTTGGTTCAATTTTGGCTTTTCTTTCATAACACAACTGTTCTCCCTGGTTTATAAAATGTCAAGGTCAAAGAGAGGTGAAGCTGAATGGTGCTGGGAATCTGAGATGCAAATAAGTTTCAGATAATCCATGTGATGCTCAGAGGCCATCTAGTTTCACAGAGCCATTAGCATTCAGGGACGCTCATTAGCACTCAGGCAGCCAGTCAGTATGCATTAGCAAAATGAGATGTGTTGATTAAAGTTACAAATTATGCGTTGAATGTTTAGACTTCAAGCCATGGTGCCTTCACATTTATGGGAGTATATTTCTATATTTTCACATTAAAAAAATGTTGACTCTTCCTAATTTTCAGTGCTTTTTTGGTGTGTGTGAGAATGTGTTTGCATGGGTTTGTGTGTATGGGAGGAGAAAAGTGAAAACAATGACAGAAGAGAAGGTGAAAAGTTAAAGCAATTTCAGTATTAGGGGTTTTTTTTTAATGTCTTTGAAAATCTTACAGTTAGGACTGTCACTGCTCTGTGAAGTAAGAAATTTAAAAGTACTAAAGAGGCTAGGAAGATTCTAACCTTTAATCTGTGTTATCCTATGTAGTGGCCTATGAGAGGGAGCTAACGTTTAGACAGAAGTATCCCATTGATTTAATGAGACATAGAAACTAACAAGTAAAAAAATTCTGACTATCACTTCAAGAAATAATCAGCATGTATTATCTGATAACAATTTAAGTTTCAAGTGGGGTCTGGATAAAACCATAGGATTATGTGGAAAACAATGATATAGTAGTTTCATATCTATATTGTTTAACTTTTATCACTGTGTTGTGCTCATATTACGTGGGTCTATCTTGTGTAAACATAATAAAAAAGGATACTGTACTTAACATTATGCCATCAGCATTTTGGATAGCATTAGTAAAATTTATCATCTTCATTGTACAATGTGCATTACTGCAGATATTCTAGAACAGCTATCTTAAGCAAACGTAGCATGCCACCCTAAAACTTGTTCTTACATATTGTGGTTATGTGGAAGGGTCTGGGAAGACCAATTATTATTCAGATGAGTGTATTAGAGGAAAACAAGTTATGCAAGGCTGATATTGTGAAAGTGACTTATTTGCAGGACTAATAAGGAAGTACTTTATTTGCATTCTTTCTCAGGAAACATTGTCTAATATCTGCAGCTGAAAGGAATCACAGAGAAGGTAAGAATTATTCTGGGCATGACTCAGCATAGAATTTCTTATTTTTTTCTGGGTCTCATTTGAATAGATATACTAAATCAAGATGTTGCTTTCAGGAGGAGAAAGGTCTTGTGATGTTACTTAACACAAAGGTTTTTGTGGGGAAAGCCTTGCTGTGGGTGCAGATCAGCTTTAAAAACAAGATAACACATTGAAAACCAGCATAATGTAACTTCTGTTTTTCTTTTCCTGATTGTGTTTCCTTAAGAACTTTCTTAGTGGATTAGATGGAAGTGCCAGCTCAATATCAGATGTTGAGTTCAGCTCAGTATCTTCCTTCTGACAGTGATGTCTATGTTCCTGGGCAGACCATCACTTGGCAGCATCCATCAACCCAGCTACTTGGGTTCCTGTCAGGAATGCTCTGTTTTACATCCCTCACCAGTTCCCTTGCTTTTCCACTTTTGATGCTTTGACCTCTTCCTCTATTTCATTTATTGTTGTCTGGGATCTTCTTATTTTTCCATATTGTTTTTTTTTAGCCCTCTAGCTCCCTGTAAGGAGTTTGAGTTTGGAAGAAATCCTCATTGGCAGCAAACAAGGGTTAGTCTTTGAGATGTGATAGCCAGAATGCAGGATGCTTAGTCCAGAATTGCCATTCATGCTTTGTTTCTATGTGATATTTCCTCCTTGAAGTAGTCTTTTACCTTCTATGTTTACAATGATAAAAGAATCTGTTTCCTACTTGGGATCCTTTTCTTGAATCCTTCATTTTAAAATCATTGTTCCTGTTTTGGTTTGTGTTTGGTGGTGTTTTTTTTTCATCTTGTATCTGCATTACTTGAACTCCAGGTTCTATGCTTCAGAGAGGCTGTTTGTTTCAAGCTTATTCCTTGGGTAATCCAACAAAGATATCTGCCAACATGAGGTGCTGAAAGCATAGAATTAAAAAGAGACAAAGTATAGGGTAAGCCTGGTGGGTTTTAGAATGTCCATCTGACCTGGTGGTTACACTTTTATCATCAGGTCCAATAGATATTAATAGATTTCTACTTTAGCTCACATAATTTAATGTCAGTTCTATTTGTGTTTTTGGGCTCCGTGACATTTTGTGACACTGAGTTACATAATCTGATTTATGTAGTTCATACTACCTATTAAAAACCCAAACTCAAACCTCCTTCCTATTGCTGTTCTTTTGTTCTGGTTTTTCTTTAGAGAATTGCCAGCCTTTGCTTTATAGTTGTCTCTAAACACCAGAGAGAGTTATGATTCCTTCAGAAGAAAGAACAGGCTGTTCTGTCAGACTGTATTCAAAACATTAGAACCAAGACCTGTTTTAAATTAAAATGTTTATAGTTATAAAGAGTCCTTACAGCAGCAGGGTCCTTCAGACATTGGAGGAATTATTATTATTACTTGGAGTGAATTATTATCCATTATTATCCATTTAGTTATTAATAGCATTGACAAATCATGTTCTTATAAAGCTAAAACTTGTGTGTAAGATGGTATTTCATTCTGTACTTTAGAATCTAGAACCAATCATTAATTAAAAAGCTGAAAAATTCCCAAACTGACATTCAGGCTTATTACAAGTCTTTGAATGTTGGTTTCTAGCTTCATAGTCATTGGGATAAGCTTTGTGATTATTCCCAAATGAATGAGAAATAAGACTATTAGAAATACACACTCTGATGAATTAATCAAGTCTTAATATATATTTTTTTAATATTTCTGTTTTGTGCTGTTACCATACAGCAAAAGGCTTTATTTTCACAATAAATATAGATGTGAAATTAGTATTAGACATTTTTTGGATACTGATTTTCTTCGTTGCCGGGAAAGTGTGCTTTTAACTGAAATAAGTGGAAGTAGTGACTTTTCCATTAATTCAAACAACAACAGAAATGAGTCTGAAAGGGTTATATATTGAAATATTTTTAAAAATACGTTTTTCTCTACCCAGATGTGATTCAGGCATTTTCCAGGGTGTGCCACTCTCAGTGAAGATTTCTGAGAGAGGAAATAGCATGTCTGGAGAGAATCTGTGTTGTTACCCATCTTTATAGAAAAGGATTTGTCACTGATGCAGGGGAGCACAGGTAGGCCCTGTATGACAGCCAGGGTGCGGTTGGTCAGAGCAGGATTTTTGAAATCTGAGAACAAATGAAACTAAATGAGTTTGCTTTCTGAAGCTTTCAAAATCATTTGGGAAGTAAGAAACCTAATTTGTTTGTCTCTCTCCTGTTTGGTCACTTTTTATCATGTTTCAAATATACAGAAACATTTCACAGAAAAAACATTCATAAAGGTCAGAAGTGCTTCCATACTTGGTAGTCTGAGAGGTATACTTAAGCCCTGGCAGACTTTTAACCTTTTCTAGCTTACAATAAGTTTGCCATCCTCTTAAAACCCTTTGATTGTATGGCTTTTGTTTCCTTGAAAGGGGGACAGGGCTGCCTGGTTACTCAAACAGATGCCAGGCTTCTGATTTGCATTTGATGAAAGCCACTTGTGAAAGCAGAATCAATGCTCAGATTTACAAACAGTAAATGTGGGTATTGGCTTGTCATTTCTTCCTAGGTTGTTGTTCTATAAAGCTGCTCAAGTTCCTCTCTTCACAAGAACATCTTCCTGCTCTCCCTGCTGCCCATAAACATTATGTTAGATCGAGATGAAGGGTGAGTAATTCTTTTTACTTCAATTATCTGTTTGGGTTTTTTTATTTAACAGCAAAAAAGGAAAAGGGAAAAAAAACAAAAACAAGAAAAGGCAGCTATTTAGAATAATGCATTATAAGCTGATGAACCATAATAACCAAACCGTGTGTCTGAAGGGGCCTAATTACAGAACACCAGAGGCACAAGAGGGAGCTTATTGTGGACAACAAAATAGTGCTTTATTAATGTTGTCACTGGACTGAGTACAGCATCAGCATTAATTTGTGTGGTTATATCCAGGTAGAGACTAGAACAGAATGCAACCAGAACAACAAGAGAAATGAGTCTGAAAGGGTTATATATCAAATCAAAGCTAGCAGGGAGAGTGGCTTTATTTTGAATGAGGTTAACTGAAAGCAAGATGGCAGTGATTGAACCAGTGTTTCTAAAATAAGGGTGTTTATGACTAGTCTGTGTGTAAACTCTTAGTGATTAATGTCTAGGGTGTGTATATATATGTTGAAGTACAGCAGTAAGAGAATCAGCAAGGATGAGTATTTGAAGCACAATCTATTTAAGTCTTTTTATGCTATGAGATCAGCTGTTATGGACTATATCAAGACCAGTGCTGAGTAAGAAGAGCTATGGACATATCTCTTCTCCTCTTAAAGAGTGTCTGTGCATTTTACTTTGGATATGTGGTGTAACATTATTATTTCATGCCTAAGACATCCATAGAAAAAGCACACTTCCAATAATATGACCTAATAAAAGGACTAGAGGAGAGGTGTTCCCAGTTCCCTATAACACGAACTTGAATGAATCTAAGCTGCTTTGGCTTGGGTGTCCTGCTTCACTGGTCTTGCTCCATAAACCTTGTTCACTATGGTAAAACACAGCCATTCTAAACCCTGAAAGTTTCACATGTAAAAGATGAACATTTTTTATAGTACAGGAGGTCAGACAGAAAACTCACCCACAAGAAATAGGATTGAATATAAATCTCAAAGTATTCAAAAGCTCATTCTTTGTCTTGGGTGTTTCTGTTTTTCTGTATTGGGCAGGGCTGGGCCATGGGTTCATGAGCCAGACGTAAACGAGCTGCTGTAATGTAACTCTTACTGCAGTCTGGTGTAGGTTAACCCTCTTGGGCTAACTTAGTTTCTTCCTGTGGTACAGCTGCTGTGTCAACACAAGATAAGTCAGCTTTAGTACATTTATACCATAACAGTAACACTGAACTGCTTTCAGGGTCTGATCAAATTTGGCTAGTGCTACCTAGGGTATCTCTGAATGTAACTCTAGATGGTTACATATGTGGGAAATTTTAACAGATTTATAAATTATTACCTTACTAATGTCAACTTTTATTTTCCAAACTCATGGGTTCATAAAATAGGCTAAAATATTTTTCAAATGCAATATTACAGCTAAAGTGTTTTTACTCTTGGTTTTACAGTGCAAATATTTCATGCATTTATTTTTCAGAATCATAATTTCTCATTAAAAAAATATAATTGCTGTAATACCAGACAGCATCCCTTGACAAAGAAAAAAAGAAACCAACAAATTTTCCTCATTTAGTGGCTACTTACCACTTAATACACAGGGAGATCAGGTAGACTCTTGTGTGGGGTACATATCCATATTTGGAACATTAAGGTAGAAATATTTCCACAGAAACTCCAGGTTTAAGTATTGTCCATTTTGGGATTTTATTTGTGTCTTTACTTTTCTCAACGTGTTAAATAAGAGGCAAGGGTGTGTTACTTGATCTCTTCTAGGCCTGGCTTTTAGTCCCCAAGTATCGTTCTGGTTTAATGCCTGACTGCAGGTATTAGGACATGAATTTGATTGGCTCAGTTGCATTAAATTTCATGCTTCATCTGCTTGTTTAATTTCAGAGAGTATAAAATGAAAAGTTTTCATCCTGAAGTCAGGTATTATGGTATAGCTATATCCACTGCAATGCAGGAGTACATCACCTAATGTAGTGACAGGCAATTGAAACCTGTAGTGAGAACTGGGCTGGTGTGTGAGGAAATTTGACTCAATATGTGTCAATAAAAACAGTGTGAGTAGTTACAGTGAACCTGCTTGGCTCAAGGTGTTACTGTTGCCTTCTCCAGTGAGATTTGAATCTACTTATGTTCATTTATTTGGGGATCAGATATCCACTAGGTAAACTATTTATACCTGCTTAGTTTTTAGGTTGAGGGCGTTATAAAACTTTCAGAACTGAAGTTTGGAACAGCCTTGGATAGCTGATTTGCTTCCACCAGGAAGCAAATAAAGGTACAGTTTCTATGCAGATGTATAATCAGGAGGCAGGAATGGATAAGAACTATTTCCGTGTAGACAAAGTCTCTTCACAATAATGAGAGCCAGTTCTCTGACAGTACTATAGCAGCTGTACCTTCTATTCCCTTTCCTGTACGGTCTTCCAGTTGCACCAAGTAACTGAATTTTTTTCTTGGTTAACAGATTCCACTACAAACTTTACTCTCTTATGGTTCTCTCCCTTTTATCTCATTGACTCAAATTTGAATACTTCTTAATGGCCCTCCTAAATAAGAATTCTTTCTTGTTATTGTTTTGCATACTGTTGTATACATCTTCCAGGTTTTATTATTCCCATTTCATGCCCCCTCTACATGTGCCTCTTACCTGACTGCTGCTTTGTAGCTCAGTATTTATGGGCCACCTTATCCTTGCACTAGAAAACAGACTCTTGTATTTTGGCCCTCCCCACCACACTCCCTCTTCAAGTCTCTCATTAAATCCATTTCTCTCAGTTTACCACCCTTCACTGCATCTGCTTATGTCCAGTCCAATTCTTACTTGTGGATTTGTCTGAAAAGAAAAGTACCAAACACCTATAACTATTAAAAAAAAAAAAAAAAAAAGACACAGAACACCATCCTGCAAATAAAAATTCTGGAGTGATCTGTATGCTTCCTTACCCTATAATCACTCATCATGCCTTCATTGTTATCTTACCAAGATTCCACACTATTCAGATTGGGGACCTGACTTTCCGAATTGTCTGTAAAGTACAATCTTTTCCAACGCACTATGAAAACCAACAGGCATGTTTTGTTGAGAACCCAGTTGTTTGTTTATGTATTCACAAAGAGGGTTACAGGGGTAGTTCATTTTCTGTGATCTCTTTTGTTTCAGATGGAACAGATGGCTGAGCAAAATAAACATCTGTATTGAACTGTTACATGTTCGTGTGTTTGTGTGTGACAGTGTAAAGGGAAACATGGACATCAGTACTTATCCACATACTATTTCTGGGGGAAGATTAGAAAAAAATTGATTTAACTCATGAATCAGTAGAAATATGCTGAGAACCAACAAAAAGGAAGAAATTACTGGCTATTTCTGTAGTCAGTAATCAGTAATGTGCTGTGCCCCATATTATACAAGTAGTTACAGGCATTGCTGTTCAGGCTCATGGGATTTCCTTTATTTTACATTTTATCTTACATTTTACTGTAAGAATTTCTGTAAGCTAAGACAAAGAGGAAGTCAAGGACACTGTTACCTGCTGATCATTTGTTGTCCTTCCCTCTACTTTCTTTGATGTGTGAAAATTACAGTACAGCAATCTGAAACATGCTAATAGATGCATTAGTTGATATCTGTGTGATCATGCCCGAGAATTTCTGTTACACTCAGTATTTGACCTATGACTTTTTCACTGAAACTGAACTCTCCAGGTTTACCTTGATTTTCTCCTCTCTGTTTAGGGAACAGTTCATATAGCATGCAGATACTTCAGTTAGTCTGTTTTCTCTAGTTCTTCTACTGTCACCACATTTTAAAAGGGCACAATTTGTATTCAATACTAAGTAACATAGGAAAGGCTTATCAGGGAAGATAATATATTCTATTAGACCTACTGATGCCTCTGCAGGGGTGTGGGTGAAATATAGGATAGTTTTTGGATGCAAAGGCTCTACTATGATGTATTCAGTAGTTACTCCTCATTCTCCTTTCCATTTCTCCATGTACGCCTGAGGTTTTGTACGTCTGTATCTGTTTTGTTTGACAAACACATAACTGTATCGTAGAAATTGTTACAAGTTGAGAAGAAGGATTTGACATCTGGTTGTGGAATAATTGATGCTTTAGACTCTTGGAAAATTGTTGGAGGCTATTTACTCTTATTTGGTGGTTACTACTTGGATGATGGGGAAGAAGTTATTCCCTTGTTCTAAGTAGACTGACAGGAACAGAGGGGTTTTTTACTTTTTATTTTCTTTCTCTCTATTTTTCTAGTGAATGTAATGGGAACTCTGAGTCTCTTAAGCAAAAAAGATGACAGTCTGCAAGCCTAGAGTCTGTACTTCTATAGTTGTTGTTTGATTCAACAGGTATAGATATACACAATAATAACAGTTTTTAGCAGTGAAAAATAATGTAAATTGCATAATTGCACAAAATAAAACCTCTTGTGATAAACAGAGGGGCTGAAACTTCTCAGAACATGTTTTAGATTGTAGTGTCTTGGGTGAAATCCTGATTCTACTAAAGTCAGCAGCAGAGTGCCAGTTGACAATGACAAAGCTAGAAATTCAGTGGGGCTTCAATTTCTAACACTTCATGACCAATTTTAGCCACAGATATATTTAAATGAGAACCCCCAAAATGGAAAGTTTTATATGCTTGTTTAATGCACATACTCTGAGTTGAATTTAAGCAAAAGCAGAACATGTCTTTAATTTTACAAGACTAAGTTTTTTACTGAGATGGACTGAATTAATAAATAATTTTCCCTGCAGATCTAATCCTAATTTTCATGTCAGTTGAGTCTGGTTGAGGAGTTTTATTTCAATGGTAAGACTGAGAACCCAGAATTTTAGAAACTAGGATATCCCAATATCAAATCTAAATGTCTCAAGATTTTTATCTGTAGAGAGTGTTCTGGTTTTTTTCAAACAACTTACCTTGTTCTACTGCAATAAATCGAAATTCTAAAGTGTTGTTAGTGCTGTTGTAACAAATCAGTCTTGTCTTGTGGTCATAAAGAATAAAGAACAAATTAGGGCTTTAAAAAACCCTTAGATAATACCAGAGCAGTCAAACCCCTGTTCTTGGAATCTTTGATACCTGACTTATCTCCCATTTACCTTGGACTAATTTTCAACTTTATCTGCTTCATTTGTAACAGGCAACAAACTCCACTTGACTCTCTTCTAATTTAAGATTTCTGGAAAAAGTTTGATATGTAACTTCAATATTCTTGGTGCTCAGTATTTCTTTTTACTTCAGGTCTTTGAGAAAACTGAGTGCTAAACTATCCTATAAAAGAAAAAAAAATAAAGAGTAAATGAATGAAAGTTGACTTTGGTGCACTTGGCATACCTACTTTTCATTTTCTAAACTTTTTATCTGTTTCTGATTAAAGCCACCCATCCGAACCTGTTTGTTTAAGATCTCCAGTCAAAGGAGAAATTGAAAACATACAAGTCATTCATGGTGGATGCTGTCCAAAATTGAAATCAGCTTTAGAAAGAATAAAAGGCAAGAAATTCAGGATTTGGAAAGGAGTACACCACGCTAAGGCAGTCATGCACACATATAAAGTACTTTTCTATAAACCTTAATGAGCGAAGCTGGAATCTGTCTCTAATTTTGCCTGTCAGGTTTTTACTTCTTTAGCTGTTCTTGACTAAATTGCATTAAACAATTGCATTGCTTGTCTGCCACACAGTTGCAATGTTAGGAGGCACTCATGTTCCATAGTGTACAAAGAGCACAAAGAGGACTTCCCATCTTGTGTGAGGTTGTCAGTGTCTCCCCTTCCCCCAGCTGTCAAAAATTAGAAAAGACTAAAGAATACAAACAGTTTTAGCTAAACAAGAAGGATAAAATTAACTGTAGTGTTATTGTGGCTGCACTTCTCTGGAACAAACCATTATTTATCATACTTTTACTTGAAATGGGAATTGAAAAATATAAAAACTCAAAACAATAATTTAAATGGAAAATATTGGGTTATTTTTAAAAAATACAGTGTTAATTTCAGTTTTTCATCTGCCTTTGCTCTTTAATAATACTTTCTATTTCAGTCTTCTGTATTTATTTTTTAATTACATATGTCTCTCAATATAATTGATTGTATTTGGTATGGACACGAATTATAGAAATTGCAAGAACCAGAATTTGTGTAAAATACTCAGGAAATGAGATAGAGCAAAAACATTTCTAGAAACAAAACTGTTAAATATTAATAATCCAATAAATAATCCACAGAAATATTATATAACTATTGCATAAATATCTACAAATTAATTTAGGCTCCCACTGTAAAATGTAGACAAAAGTCTACATTTTAGAGTTTATCAGGTATTCTACCTCTCCAAAAAACAGAACAAAGTGTAGGATCAGGAGCCAAATTTATCCTTGACCTAGAAGTATTTAAATCTGAGGGTTACAAACCAGAGAATTCCCTCTTTCCTTGGCTATTTGAGTGGATCACAGTGATACAACTGGCTGATATCCACAGGATCAGAATTTTTGTTAATCCAAACAAATCCAAGCTGCAGCAGATGTGAGAAGCACAAGTAACTTTTGTTGCATGTGAGAGTTACTGAGGAGCTGTAGAAGCTGAAGTTTTGAGTGTACAAGAGTAGCTTGTTGTAATCTGTTTTAGGAGCAGAGAAGGAATGGATTACAGCAGCTGAATGAACTCCAGCTGAAAGGAGAGGCCTTGACCTTGCAAAGCAAGCAGAGTAGGTAAAAGGTTTACTCATTTTTGGTGTCTGTAGACAGCCTGACTACACCTCATCTGACTACACCTCAGTCATGTGAAACTATTTCAACTAAATGTAGAAGTAGCTCCTAATTTGAAATTGGAGGCAACTTTGTGTTTTCTTCATAATGTTTCCTGCAGGCAAAAATATTACTTACAAATTATATTAATGGGAAGCAGAAACTTAGACCTTGTTCAAGGTTTGATTTTCAGTGAGTAAGTAGGCCTAGGTGCTTTGTTTTAATTCTGTGGAAAGCAGATCTACTCGTAAACTGGTAGCAGTTAATCCTGAAAACTTTCTGGTGGATTTGCAGGCATAGTTTCATCAAAAGTGGTAGTGTCACTGCAATTCACAGGATCCATCCATGATTTCCTGAGGCACATGGTAAGTTATTCTAAAGGTCTGAAATTTTCTGAGAATTCTTCTTCTCCCCATACTAAATTAAAGACTGTGTCATTGCTAAGAGAAGGTCTGTGAGCAAATCTCAAACTTTCTGAGAGATCTTGGTACCCTGCTTTTCTGTGAGGAAATATAAAATATTCAGATTTTGCCAGATATGAGGTACTGGTGTCAGTCATGAAAGTCCCTGTTTGAAGCTGGGCAGAATTAACCTATCAGGCCTAGAGATCTGGTTGGAGTGGGGCTGGAAAGGTACTGCTAAAGAAAACTTTGGACTGCTAAAGAACTTCCCTCTTGAAGCTTTTCACATGCACTGTGTTGATGTGTTTAGTGAAGAATCAATCTGTGACTCCTAGAGCAAGTGCAAGGCTTTGGGTTGGGAGACAAAGTGCATTGCCCTGATTCTGGTTGGACTGGAAAACAGCTGAGGGGAATCAGGTATAAAAAAGGGTACATGAACAGGATTTAATACCATTATAATCATAATGTACAAAGCAGCTTTGTTCACTTAGAGGATCTTTGTTTGGTGATTGACAGAATAGTCTTTTGACTTGTGTAATGTGTAATAAATGGCAGAGCCCTGGATATTTTACAGTAGGAGCCTAAATTAATGTGTGGATATTTATGCATTAGTTATATCATATTTTTGTGGAATATTTATTGGATTATTAATATTTAACATTTTTTTTTAAATGAGTGAAGTGCTTTCAAATTGTTTCTGAGATTTGGCACAGCCTGTGTTGGATACAACTTGATTTGGCCCTGGAAACAGACAGCATCAGGAAGGGCAGAATAATTTTGACATTTCTCTTAGTTGTTAAATTGTTTTGCACACTTCCTTCAGTTGATCTATTCAGTCATTTCTGCCCAAATTTAATTCCTTCACTTGTGCTTTTACGACAGCTTACGGCCCTATTTGTTGAAACAGGTCACCAAACATCTTTTTGGATACATGTGGTTCTCAGTCTAATGTTGAGATGGTCATGGGAATTAAAGTTAGCTCAGACTTCTGGGTAGAATTTTGCTGCTTAGAAATAGGGTCTTGAAATTATGGATTTAGGCAATGTACCATTCTTCTTCTTGGCTTTTTGTTCACAGTTCTGCATGTCTACCCTCTGCTGCATTAGTGCAACTAGTTGGGGTCATATGGTGAACTAGATCTTCAGTGGCTTTTCAGCAAAAACAATCTGGGCAGCAATCCGTGCATTTAGCACTCAGTCTAGCAGTGATTACACTACTAAAACTGTGGTGGTTTGACTCTGGCTAGGTGCCAGGTGCCCACCTAGTTGCCCTATAGCTCCCTCCCCCAGAGGGACAGGGGAAAGGACAAGATGAATCAGTGGGTTGAGATAAGGCAGTTTTTATTGAAGCGACAGAAAAGCAAAAGCAGGGTCTGCGCGCACATAAGCAAAAGAAGAAGTCAATCTCTACTTCCCATCAGCAAGCGATGTTCAGGCACGTCCCGGGAAGCAGGGCCTCAGCACACGTAGTGGTTCCGTGGGAAGGCAGACATTACAGAATGCCCCCCCCCTCCTCCTCTCTCTCTCTCGGCTTTCATATCTGAGCTGACGTCATATGGTATGGAATATCCCTTTGGTTCCTCCAGGTCAGCTGGCCTGCTTGTTTTCCCTCTCAAGGTCTTGCCCACTCCCTGCCCCCTTGATGGGGGAGAATGTTAGAGGGACAGTGCTTCTCAGCAGTAGCCAAAACACTGCTGTGTTATCAACTGAAGCACAGCACTGGCAGGGCTACTGAACTCTACCTCTGTTAGAACCAATACAAAACGTAAAATTTTGTTGATGTCTCTGCTGTTGATGTCTCCTGTATCTCCAAGAAAATACTTTTAAGAAAATCTCACCTCCCTGATATAAAAATAGAGTTATGACCTTTTTGTCAGTGATATTCTCTAGAACTCTCTGAAATATTTCTATTTTTACCTTTGTACCTACATACCATTAACAAAATGGAATTTACATCAAAGAGGAAAACTGATAAAAGGGTCTGAATCATGATTAATGAAATGTGTTCCTGAGTATGACCTTTCTTTTCAACAGCAAGCAGCAATGGTTTTTGCTTGCAAAACTACACGTTGAACCAAAGAGTAATAAAATCAGGGGCAATAGAGAACTTGTCAGTTTTGTCAATTTTAACAGGCCTACACTCCTCATCAACAAGTTCACAATCATTTGAGTGTATTTTCAGTACATTACACTCAATTTTGTTGAACTTAATGGTAAGATCATTAGGCAAAAAAAAAAAAAACAACAACAAAAAAAAAAAAAAAACCCAAAAAAAAACAGAAGGGAAAGATTCTTAGGGTTGTTGCCTAAAAGCAAAGAAATAATAGATCTGATTACAAGGTTACATTCTTGAATCTTAATGCTCTGCTTCACTGGGGAAAAGTTGGATTTTTACATGGAGGTAAGGGCTTTCTTATTAAACTATGTACATTTCATTTTATGAAACATCAAGAGAATCTCTCACCCTCACCACTCTAGTGCATGCTCACTTTTTTTCTTTTTTTTGCAATTCAGCATTTCAGATCACAAAACTGAAAAAGACCAGAGGCACTTCAGATATTTTTATAACCTCTGAATATCTAAGATAGTCACACATATCATAGGAGTTGTACAGCAATAAGATAAACATCTATTTAATACCTACAATACCTATTCTGTACTATAAAGCTATGATTAATGATTTTTCTCTTGTAATTGGAGCTAACAAGTGTGTGATCATCTTACTTCAGATGTGATCTACAGTAATTAGCAAATACATAAATTATGCTGGGAATGGATATTGACCATTCTTTAACTATTTATAAAGATACCACATGAGGAAGGCTGCAAATCTTAATACAAGTTAAAATTAAGTTCACTTCAACTTAAGGTATAAATAAAAGATGTTACAATTTACAGCTGATTGTTTTAACCTCAAACATGTCCTACTGAACTTTCTGTAAGGTTACAGCCAGCCCACACTGAAGATAGGAACAAAACTAAAGACCTGCCAATTTAATGGCAATGGTTATCATTGTTTTTCCGTTTTTGTGGACCCCTAAAGGTTTTCCAGTGGTGATTCTGACTCCTGGAAATTTCACGAAGGTCAAATAATGGCTATATTTCACTTCCCATGGATCCCAGCTATACTACAGAGACCCAGGGCCAAGGTGAAAGCTCCTTATCAAAGACCAGTTGCACAGAGAGAAGTTTTCCTGAGTTCAGAAGTCTATGCGGCTTTTCCATTTAAAAGTAACCACTGTCTTGCCAGCAGATTGAATCAACAAAAACTTATTCCTCTTCAAACTTACTTATATTTTGTACAAAACAGGCCAAGGTAATGGGTTAGTCTCTAGCCATCTTGCTCTCTGTGACAAAAAGACATAATGGGTGAAACATGGGACCTTTTCCTTTCTCTGATCTTTGTGCTTGTTTTGACAACTTTTCCAGGGCTCTTAGATTGGTCTCGGTTGGAATTTTTTCCTCTTTCATTGGGGGGATCTCATACTAGATTGTGGTACAGATAGGAGCACAAGTGAATTCTAATGGGATATGGGGCAAATTGTTTGTACTGAGCAGAAGGCACAGCTGGATTTATTTTTGGGTTTAACGAGACTTGTGTTTCAGTCACTGCCAGTCATTGTGCGTGTTGGTTTTTTTATCTGTCAAGGCTGTAGCTGTCATCATTTGGTAAGACAAAATTCTTAAACTTTCTCTGTCATCGGTCTCCATTATTCCTTATCTCACAAATTCAAAGAACAAGTAGCATTCTTTTGTATTTCTAAACACTTTTTCTGGTGCATCTGTCTTGAAAACTCGCAGAACCTGTATAGGTTTTCTGGCTGTATGGTTCATGATGTCTTTGCTGCTGGTCATGGTTATCTCTCACTCAAATTCGTTTCCAGCTACCTTAGCCACCTGTGATTTTAACTGTTTTGTGCAAGCATTCTTGGCATGGTTTCTCCAGTTTGGACATTACATCTCTGTGCATCTCTACTGTGTTGCAACTTGGAGTCACTTTGTCTGAGAAATGAATACAAAATGAAGATAAGGGCGACTGATGAAGGCTTCAATGCCCACTTGTTCCTATGACACTAAAAAAAATTTCTTCCCCTATAAATATAGATACAGTGCATAAGGAATTGGCTCCACTTTTGAACTGTACATTTGTCTTTTGATCTGGAGTGTACGTCTTCTGCTAACCTCTTCTACTTTGGAGTTTGCCCAGACTTTTCTTCTGTAAACTCTTTTTTCTATTTTGACAATCTCTTCCTCTGGAAACTCTCCTAACATTATTCCTGATCATCTTTTTAACTTTTTGTATTTCAAGTGCAGTGCACAGAGCATTTTGCAAATCTTAAACTTGGTGAAAAGCTGGAAAAAAGGGAGTGATTTTCAGGTAGAAAGGGACATCCTTTCCTCCTGGAGCAAAGCCTGTTTCTATAAGAGTGATTAGAGTTACTGCAGCTTCTGTGTTACCATCACTTGGGAGAAGGTGGCTGTGTGGGTAGCATGGCACAAAGTAAAAGTGACTTAGAGGATGGAGCTAGCCACCCATATGGGTGCATAGCTCTTTCCTAGCCATATAATATAAAATGTATAACCAATACAGGACAAGCCTTGTGAGAAGACTGTAGCCTTTTCAGCATTGCCCTGCAACCACAAGTCACTAATCCAGGTAATGATCAGTAACCAAATAATTTTTATTATATAGTAGTATTTTCAGATATAGAGAGATATGCTCTGGTGTAGGTTAAGTGGAACAACTTTTGTAATACAGCTGTGTTGGTGAGACTTATCTGTATCAACAAGAACTTGGACTACAATAAAGAGCATTTGCACTCTGTTCTGGTAGTTATCCTTTCTGAATGAGATGGAAGAATTAGATTTTTAGAACTGGGGATTGATCCTTGTACTGTGGACATCATTCATGTGTAGGAATGCTCTGACCCAGAGCCTTCCCGGGTTTCAGAGGATAATTACATCCTGCTTGTCCAAATGGTTTTTTTTTCCTTCATATGAAAACATCCCTTCCTTTCTTTTCGATTTGCAGCACATTGTTCTTTAAAGCAGATATAGCGTTTCTGTGTAAGTTTAAATCACCCCATAGCTAATGTCAGCATTTATTTGGCTTATGTCCTGCCACACCCTACAGTTTTAGTAGTGTAGTCCAGCCCAGTGCAAATCGGTTCCTCGGGAGTGTGGTGTCTTTAGTCGTTGGTCACTAGGTGTCACTACTGATCTAGGAGAGAAGCAGAGCTTTGTTCTTATTTCTGTTTTAAATTTGTACAAAGCAGAAAGTCATTTGTATTTAAGAACATTTGTATTGTCTATAAAAACTCATACCTTTGGATTCCATAGCAGGGTTAGTAAGGAGTTATAGTGTCCCCCAAATTCAGCAAGATGTCTCCTATGCAATCCACTTCTAACTGCAGAAGGAAGAGTTAGTAAATCTTTTTCCCCCAGTATGTTAGCTGTTTTGAATACAGAATGATTTTAACTGCTGCTCAAATCCAGGACCATAAGCATAACAGGGAAAATATATCCTTTTTTTCTGAAAGGAGTACAACAAACTAGGTTGTAATAGATTAAGAAGTCAGACTGTGGATGCAAAAATCAATTGTCAAAGTACACTTCCTGCTTGGAATTTCATTTGGGGCTTCTAGATTCCTGTTCATGTGTTAGAATCAGTAGTTAGAGGGATTAATCAGCCTGCACAAGATATATGGTGATCTCAAGCAAGGCTGGAAAAATCAGACTCCAAACCTGATTAAGTATTGAATGGTCTGTCCTTTTACTATTGTATGTAGGAGAACTAAATTTGAATCTGGACATAAGTCTTGTTCACTTGTTCCCTGATAGATCTTGGTAAATGTGAGGCACCATTTTGGAATGTATGCTGCTATTCTAAGAAAATGAACTTTGGCCTTTTAGTGAAGGAAAACCTGCTTCCTTTGCTGCAGTGCTGTAAAAACATCTCCTACTCATGTCTATTCTCTGCTCTTGGGATTCAGCAGAGCTTAAGAAAAATATTTTAATGGAGACTGATTTCTAACCCCTGCTGAGCAACTCAAGAAAAAAAATGTCTAATTATTACATTCACATTTATTCTCTTCTAATCATTTAATGGTCAGGCATTGGCATCAAAGTATCCCACTTGAAGGTGAAGGAAAGCCAAGGGTGCATTAAGGGGTCCCTTCAAGGAGGAAATGAACTCTGTTTTGGTGGTATCTCTATCTCCCTTTTTTCTTTGTTTGTGGTTTTGTCTGGGTGGGGTTTTTTTTTTTCCCTTTCTTTTTGGATTTTGTTTTTGTTTGTTTATTTTGTGGACAAAAGCTAAATTCTTTGTGCCTGAGACACCTTGTGCTGATCCTATGTGAAGGTGACTGTATAATCTGTCAGTGGTTTCATTTTTGCTACTGGGAGTGGCAAATTTTCAAACAGAGGCAAGTGGTGGTTTAGCCCTGCCTGTTGCAGATGCTTTTGAATACAAAGTTATTTTCAAGGCACAGAGGAAAGAGCTCAGTCTTCAGCTCATCATGTTGTACCTGCAATTCATGGGTATAGTGCTTTGGGATTTTTTAATTGGTTATTCAGGAAAATTATCCCCAAACACTACTGCAGCAGGATTCAAAAGATGTTTTTGTGCCTTACCAGAAATCATCACTTTATTTGTCTTGGTACTTCATCAGCTACCTCAGACTTATATTAGACTTGTGATTATACTGTTAATAAAGCACTCTCTGGATAAAGATTTTCCTGGCTGGTCACTGAGTAAATCTGTGGGTGCCTTTGCTTGTGCATGGAGTCCTTGCTGATTGATTTTAGAGGGCATCACCCAACCTCCCTATTGTGACATGAAAGCTGGAAAGAACAATTTAGCACTACAACTTTCCAAATGTTAAAATGTAGAGTTTGTTTCTAGAATGGTGGGTTCATATCCTCAGAGGCTGACTCAGCCCCTTTGCTGGCAGAGGCACATAAGGTTAGAATTGAGGAAATATTTGTCAATCTTCTGAAAACAACCATAACAGAAGTTTTGTATCCATACTAAGCAAGCTAATAATTCTTTGTACTTCTCTGCCAAAGTAGCTTGCCTTTCTTCCTTTTTGTCATCTTCTAATAATTACTATTATTTACAAAGTTAGTTGTCTCATTGCTCATGGTGTTCCTTCAAGAAATCTCCTGCAATGTCACAATCTCCAAGGTAAAATCTGTCCCCAGTCAGACTAAAAGATGCAAACACCAAGAAAGAAAGAAATCAGACTGCTCTGACAGAAAAGGGAGGGAGACACAAGTAGGCATGAACAGTCCCAAAATGATTTTGTGAACTAAATTCTGTGGGGCTACAGTTGGATCATACACCAATAGCTCCAAATTTAGGTTCTTTTAAAGGTCTTTGCTGCCCTTCTTCACCATCTAGCTTTCATATGTCCTATGCACATAGAAAACTCTGAATTACCTCCCCAAAGAGCCAAGAAAATGTTTCCTTTAAATCTGTGACAGCACCAGTGTGGTTGTTGTCCACGTGTTTAATAAGGGCAGAATTACAGTAATGTTCCTGTAACATGTGAGCAAACATAGTATTTTCACAATGTCTACAGCTGGGATTTTGTAGTACTCACTGTTTTAACCAGTTTAAATAGAGCAAGGCAAGCTTGAACCTAAAACCCAAATCTGATTTGCTAAACAAGTTCTGTCCTGACTCGTTGTCTATATCCTAAATCTTCCTCCAGCTGTTAGTCAAAACAAATACATAATTAAGAACTACCCCTTATTACTGCTTAATTTCCTGATAAAGACATTAAATTAAATTAAAAGGAATTTCCCCAAAAGCCCCCATTCAAAACTGAATCCCTGCACTGACAAGCTATTAGATTTGTTTCAAAATAGAATAGCAAACAAAACAACGACAACAACAAAAATAAATATCTATTTTTGGGCTTTTAGATTTGGGCAGTTTAATTGTTGGTCTGTTTCCCTGATAAGGTGAGACTAGTCCCATGTCACTAGGGGAATGGTATCCTGCTGTGTTTTTCCATCCTCATTTACAATGATTATGTTATCAGCCTAGCCAGGCAAAAGGGTGGAGCAACTATAATTTCAAAGCAGGATTAGGTTGAAATAACGAGGTCACCAAGTTGTGGTTGTCATGGCAACGTCACATCTAAGAATATGGGATGCTTCTAGGAGATGAGGCAAGTGTGGAGTCTCTCTCTCTTTGCACAAAATCCCAGACTATTTCTGTAAAATTGCTTAATTGCTTTTAAACATTTTTTTTTTCCAAAGCAGCTACTACAACGAATCAAAATTGTACTACTTTTTTTGACAATGTCTTAAGGCTGTTTTTATCTCTGATCTGCTATTGATCCTGTTTGCTTGCTATCTTCTGTGCATGTGTTTTGGCTGTCTTTAGAAGGTCTTTTGTTTTAAATATGTTACAAAACTTTAGGTATTTTAAACACTGCTCAGGTGTTTTGATTCTCCTTGAGACTTTACAATCTTTTAGCATATAGAGTCATGTCTCAGGTCGTATACTGCCCTGGGACCTCTCACACACTCACAAACAAGAAAAAGTGTTTTGCTGTTAACTCTTGATTTTCTGTGCTAGAGACAGTTTGTATCCATTGTTTGGTACTGTTTTATGTTTTTTAAAATAGGTGTGGTTTTTTTTCCTGGTAGTGCGTGAAAATTCTTATTTTTATTTTAAAATCCATTATTTGTCAGTGTTTCAAGTTTTCTTTGAGCAGCTGTAGAGCCTTACTTCACCCTGTCACTGCTCATCACAGGCTTTCATGGAAACTTTAAGGTACAAACTTCTGACAACCACAGTAGGAAGCAGCTGTGTGGTTGCATGTGGTTTTATTTTATTATGTAAAATCTCAACAAAAATATTTTCTTTCACTACTCTTACTTCTCCTTTAATATTGTGCAACATTGTGATATAAATCACACAATACACATTTCTAATGAAGTCCGTTTGATTTTTGTGCTTTTTCTTTGCAAAGCATCTACTGCTTTCAGTATAATGTAGTGTTCAAACATGCCAGGCTAAGGGCTTTGTGGAATAAGGGGGTAATTTGCAAACAGTATAAAAGAGCTGGGGTAAATTGCAATGGGAGGCCATGAGGTTTAGCATTTAGTTTGGCAGCATGGAAGCCTTAATTGTCTCAAAATATCTTGTCTAAGTTTTTCTTCAGTGACTGCGGAACTTCTGTGTCTGGGAATCTGATCTCCACACTCTCTGCAGTCTCCCTGATGGTCTAAGTTCCATCCCATTATTTATGTGTCAGCCTAGTTACATGGAACTTGCCACAACATAATGGATGTAGAGACCACTACCTTTTCTCAGATGTTGGTTGAAAGCAGCAGGCGGACGTTCAGACAAACACCTAGACACAGATAACAATCACACAAAGCTCATTTCTACAGGGCTTATGTGAAACTGTAGGATGAGAGTTGCTACAATTAGGAAACAGATGGAATAAAAGCTGAGTTTTTATAATTCTATGAGAAAGCTATCAAGCCTGCCATATATATGGTTTCTTTGATAGGGCTTTTGGTTCAAACAAAACAACAACAATAACAACAAAATAAAGAAAGTAGACAGAAAATACCATACTTAGCATTGTGTTTCAGACAGGTTGGAGAGATGGGCAGAAAAGAACAGTTTGTCATTCAACAAAGGCAAATGCAGAGTCCTGCACATGGAGAAGAATAACCTTGGGCACCGGTACAGGCTGAGGGTCAACATGGCAGCTCTGCAGAGAAGGACCTGGGGGTCCTGGTGGACACAAAGCTGTCCATGAGCCAGCAGTTCCCTTGTGGCCAAAAAGGCCAGTGGTATCCTGGGGTGTATTAAAGTGGGGATCCTGCTCCTCTACTCAGCCCTAGTGAGGTGCATCTGGAGTGCTGTGTCCATTTCTGGGCTCCTCAATACAAGAGAGAGCTGGAGCTCCTGGAGCAGGTCCAGGGGAAGGATAAAAAGGTGATGAAGGGACTGGAGCATCTCTGTTATGAGGACAGACTGAGGGAACTGGGCCTGTTCAGCCTCAAGAAGAGACAACTGAGAGGGGACCTCATCAATGTCTATCAGTGTCTGATAGACAGGGAGGGTGTCAGGAGGATGGAGTGAGGCTCTGCTCAGTGGTGCCAAGCAATTAGGAAAAGAGGCAATGGGCAGAAACTGATGCACAGGAAGTTCCAGAAATTCCACCTGAATATGAGGAAGAATTTCTTTACTGTGTGGGTGACCTTGCATTGGAACAGATTGCCCAGGGAGGTTGTGGAGTCTCCCACACTGAAGATAATCAAAAACCTTCTGGACACCCTCCTGTGCCATGTGCTCTGGGGTGACCCTGCTGGAGCAGGGAAGTTGGACCAGATGACCCCCTGTGGTCCCTTCCAACCTTACCCATTCTGTGATTCTGTGATATGAGATGCAAGGTCTAAGGGCAGATGATGTTTTTAGGGAACCCAATTTTCAACTGACAGAGCTCCTTCATAGACAGTATGGATGTTTTTTGCTTCCATTCCTTCCCTTTTTCTCCACTATCCAGTTAGAGTTTGTGAAAATTTTGCACTTTGCTGACATGCTGGGGAGTAGGCACTATGCAAAGCAGATGATTTCCATCAACAGTGAGACTAATTGCTCAGTTCTGAAAGTAAAAGGAAAAAGAAATCTCAGATTTGGTGTGGAATGCACTGTTTAACCAACTGGTAACAGAGTACTGTTTTCTGTCTGACTTTGAAGGAGGTGTATGCTATTTTTCACAAAGGATAGGATCTTTCCACAGCAGCCTGAAAGAGTTGTTGAGTAGCCTCACCTGTCTGGACTCTATTTACAGGTCTGCCACCTATAATGGTGTATGAAGATAGGAATTCTCCACACCCCCCTTCCTTTTTGCAGATCTGTGTCTTGTCCCAAAAAGAAGTTATAGATTGCTAGTGGATAGATTGAATGTATTCTTTTCTGTGACCTTATGATGTATGAGTTCTTCAGTGAGTTGAAGAACTACCAGAGAAATAAAGAAAAATTTAAAATCAAATTGTCAGTGGGTGTATCCACCAGATGGTGATGTTCTACCAAATTATTTACACATTGATCTTGCAGTAAAAATCTTGTAATTCGAGGGAATTCTGATTACTTCTTAAATTTCAGATGAGAGAGTCTTCTGGTTGCTTGACTGATAATTAGGTTCAGAAAGAGAATATGTTTCTGCTGCCTGTGTTGAAGAGTCTATCCTGTTTGTGTCCAGAACAATGGACATGGTGAGGAATGGATAAGAAAAATCTGTAGCTTCTACCATATTGAAACAGGGCAAATGCTAGCATGTTAGATGCCAGATTTACATGGCTACTTTACAGTTATGGAAGATCATGAGCCTGACAGCCTTGTTTACTATTTAGGACAGTTTATTTCTGTGAGAAAGCAAGCACCAGAATGAGAAGGGTAAGAAGGGCTTCTACTGCTGTATTGTTTCATGGCTTCTCTTCCCTTAGCCTGGAGGATCATGTGGATAAATGCCAAAGGTTTGGTTTGCTGGGTGGGGCCTCATCTGCATCTCAAGCTGGAAAGAAACAGATCTGCTGTATTCACCCTCCCTTTCCTTGGCTGCTTGTTGAGCTGAACAGCCCTCAGGAAAACTGTGTTGTGGAAAGTTACACAATCTAAAGTCTAGCTTTTCCATCTTGGTATACAATAAACATTACTGCAGTTTATGCACATGCACTCCAGCCATTCAGATTGAAAGAGCTTTGCTAATAAAAACTCTAAGTTATTAATCTAGCTTGAGGAGTAACTGCTAGCAAAATTGGGTCCTTCAAAAATATTCACCAATTTTATCTAAGAGAGTAAAAGGTTCTCAGAAAACACAAGGAATGTGTTAGAAAAATCAAAATGCTAACTTGTTGTTCTGTTTTATATTTGTCTGTTTCTCACTGTCAGTGACATTATTCACATGCAGAAGTCCAGTGAAGCTATTCTGTAGGATATCAACCACCTGTAAGTAGAAACAGTACTGTATTTGATCCAACAAGGTCAAAAGGGCTAATTAGTATACTTGGAAAATTCACCATTTATAATGGGAATGCTCTTCCCAGGATAAAAGATCATTGACAATAATTCTAATCTTAAAGTTAGTTTAGCCAAAGAAAATATTTGTGACTGCTTAACGTTTCCCCTTTCGTCAAACAAAAACCCCCATTGAAATAAAAACACTATTGTACAAAATGACAATTTCAAATCAGTAAAAATGATTTATTTTAATGAATTCTGAATTGTGATAATGGTCTGCTTTTTCCCACAGCAACATACCAGGCTGGGAGGGTTCCAGCTTAGGGCAGGTCTCATGGTGGGAACACTGATACTCTTGATACCAATACAGTTCAGACATCCAGATTAAATATTGCTCCTCACCACAGACTTCTTGGTAGAGGTGAATCATTTGGGGCCACAGTGCATTTGAAAGGAAATGGGATGATGTTCCATCTTTTTGCCAGGATGATATTAATTGCATGTTGTGGGTGCTGGCCATCTCCCTCAGTACTGTTAATCCAGTTCTCTGCAAGTACTTGGCCTCCTTGTTCTTAGCCAGGACAGCTGGGACTGATTTTTGTGTGGTTGCATCAACACTTCAAGCACAAATGGGGTAGTTCTCCCTATCCCTCACTACACCAGCTGCTTTTGTAGAGCTCACTTGTGTCTGCTGAGAGTTGTGTGGATTTGATTTTCTTTTGGAGCTGAAAAAATAAACGACTGCCCTCTCACCTGACCGATATGCGTGGGTCACTTTTTGTTATCCCTCTGGTTGGAAACTAGCTTGTATTTCCTCATTCCATTCTGCACTGCCATTTGCTGAGGCTGAAAACCAGCTCAGTTTGCTGCCATTGGTCTTTAGAGTTCAGTGTGTCTTTGACTGAGAGTTTTCGTGTAACTTTGCAAGTAGCCTTATCAGTGAAATGGCTCAAGGTACTTGGACTGGAATGTACCAGTCAGCGAAAGCTGTCACACAGCTTCTTTTATACTGTACAAGTCTGTGACTTGCTCATTGAACTGGTTTTCTCCTGTGGCCAAGTGCTTGATGGATAACACTAAACATTCAGAAAAGTGTGAGAGAGCTTGCTGAGTTTTCCAAGTTCTGTAGCATTCATTAGGAAATTACCAAGGAACTTGTAAAATCTGAAAAACCCAACAGATATTCTGCTGCACTCTTGCTACGTGTAGGTGGATGGCACTGTGCTTGCCCTGTGCAAGCTGAGAGTGTGCTGCCAATTTATTCCACTACACACATGGAGTGTTTGAGTGGTGGCCAGAAATGCTTGTAAACTCTTTGGGATTCTTCAGTATTTGCCTTCAGGTATTTGGTTTGGTCGCATACTTTGATGGTAATTGTGATCAAAACCAAGTTGTTCTGTGAGCAGCTGTCCACTTTATTATGGATTGTGTCTAATGATTGGATTCCCTTCTGTCTACCACCAGTGAAGTTCTGACAGTAGCTTTTCCCACTGGTGAGACAGCACTCACTTGTGGAGATTTTCTCTTATCTAGTATGGATTTAGTTTACATAGTTGAACATCGGTCTCCTCTAACCAGACATTCATTTTAACAAAATGTATAGAAAAATAATAACTTTGAAACCATTACCCTTCTGTCAAATCTGTTTGAGATTTGCCAAACTTCTGTGTGTGAGAAGAGGGCAGACTGAGGAGTCACACTGTGATTGCATTTTCTTGTTTCCTATGAAACTAAGCTAACAAGGAAGCATTAGATGGCTAATCTTCAAACCTGTCCCAGACAAGGGTATTTTGCAAAGGAAATGGTGCTTGTAGTGTCATACAGACTTATCTTTGTGAAACGTATGCTGGTTTGGCACCTAGACTTTAGTGAAACTGCCCAGCTAAATTGTTAGTGGGAGCTGTGCCATCTGAGCAGATGGGCATGTGTAGGCAGTCAGTAGTCATGTTTGTTCTTCATTTATGGGAATTTAGACCAGGATTTGAAATACCATGAAGCATAAAAAGCAAAATGCCCGGGTAGGTTATCCTTAGGCTTACATCTGAACTAGGTATCTTTGCCCTGTTGCAGAGGGAACATCCTCTCAGTAAGCTAGCCTAGGACAGCACATCTGACAGAATTATAGCGTGGATACTCAACCCATCTCAGTATTCAGATTTTTCAATTAGTTCTGTCCTACCAATCCAATCCGTTTTCACTGGAAAATGAAGACTTTAGACCATGTTTTTGCTTTTGAATCCTTTTAACTACTTTCCCATATCTGGTGCATTCATTTCCAGCTTCCTCACAGTCATAACTGAGTGATTCCAGCTGTACCTGGAATTCTGCTCACTCCTTTCCACATTGTTGTGCCCATTTGCTGGCGTAAAGTTACTTCGCAGAGCATGTGGGTATATACACAAATTGCCATGAAGCAGACTAGGCTGGAAACCTACAATGTGTCACATCTGCACCCCAATAACCATCTAACCGTATTATCTTCCTGTCTGTAAACATAAGTAATTTTCCTCAAAATTCTTACCCTTTTAAGAATGTGCATTACTGAGCATGACTGGACACAGAAATAGTTACTGAGTGCTAGATATCTATCTGTGTGTAACCTTACAGTAACTTCCATGTACATTTTGTCCAAGCTTTCTTCAAAACATTTAGCCACCAGCTCTAGTACAGCACCTGGTGATTTTGTATCACCTATGCTAAGGTTTTGGACAGAATGATTATGTCAAGTAGGTCGAATTTTTATCACTTTCTGTCTTGATGTGGGTAATACAAGAAAATCTCTACGTGCTCACCTGGCCTTACCAAAAGCACACATGTTCTGCAATAATGTTAGATAATAGCAGACTTGAAAGATGAATTTCTGATCCTGGCCTTTCATCTGTTTGTGCTCTGTGGTATTACTTTGAATGTCTACACTAAGCATTCTGTCTTACTTAGATTAAGTCTTATGAGACAGGGACCATGTCTTTCCCTCTGTGTCACACAGATGGCTTGATGGCTTTAAAGAAATAATAAACAGTTTAAGGCAAATACTGTTGAGAGATCAGCCACATATGGAGTGTTTCTGGCCCATTTGATGCAGAGGAAATTCTGTGCAGGAAGTCAAAGAGGTGACTAGGGTCAGAGTTTGGGTTTACAGAGTATCTGGCAACTTTCTTAGGCACATGTTAAAACAAGTGTTCTTCAGATTCCAGAGGAAACCAACAGGCAATATGCATCGCCTGCCACACACCTTCATGTGTGTAGAGACCTTCTCTCAGATATGGCTTTCCATGCTTGTGTCTGTGTCTACTTGTTTGGAAACTTTCTCTCTAATTTATGGGAAATCTTGCTAGACTAGGGGATAACCATGTGTTTGTTTCTTGAAAGGGACCTATGTAAACATACTTTTCTTGGTTCCTTGCTAATAAATGAATAGATACACACTTGCACAAGTGCAGTACATGGACAGAACAGCTGTTCTCTTACAAGTTAGGGAAGGGGAGTAGAGCCCAGATGTCCAGAACAGGGTAGTCTGAGCAGTCAGTCAACAGCCTTAATAATTTTCTAGGCAAGGACAACTTGAGAGCTGCCAGAATAACTGACTGTGGATCTCGCCAAGGAGCCAAATACCCTGGCTGAGACTATAATATACAGACTGGCATCTGGGCTCTCTGATTGTCATCAGTCCCTGAGCATAATAGAGGAGGAAGTGGATAATAGTAATTGAAACGCTCACTGCAGCATTTTAAAATTAATTATTTCAAATATTTTCCTAAAAAAATTCAATTGTAAAGAAAATAATTAAACATATTTTTGAGAGGGCAAAGGCAGTGCTATCAAAGCATTGCAAGACTGCTTTTAAGGGGTTGTGGTTAAAATCTCTCTGTATTGTTTCCTTTGCTTAGGTGTTTCACTCCACACTGCACTCCTACTACTCAGTTAGGCATCAAGATAATTTCCATTTATTCCCATAGGCTAAGTCATTGCTATTTGTATGGAGAGAGTATAATACAGTCAAAGACAAACAGTGAATGTGTGTAAGTGCACCTCATTTTTCACTTATGTGTCCTGGTATGTTCTTGTGCTACAAAGCTGACGTATCCGTAGGTCATATCTTCAAGAATGTTTGTTCTCTCACAAACTTTTTCATTTCCCTTTTGTGGGTAGTCTTGTATGATGTAAGAGCCAGCAGCCTTAACTTGACGTGAGAGGAATCAGTTCTACCCCTGCATCTTTACCTTCTGGTGCATTATAAAGTGGAAAATATTAGAGACTAAGGTGCCTACCAATAGATTTCCCATGGCGTTATATTAAAATACCTGAACCTTGCCATCCCTGTGTGCCTCTAGGCATCCTAACTGAACACGTGGCATCTCTTAGTGAGAATCTGGGAAAGGTTGGCCAAGCAAAGGGCAGAACCCAGCTGTCCAAAAAGCTGATCTATGCTTGTCTGTGTTGCCATTTTATGTTCCTGTCACTCGGCAGTATCTGAACCTGCATGGAGGTTTCTGATTCTGCTGCTGGGAATGTGGGGAGAGCTTTGTCATTCTCAGCCATAGGTGTAGGGGCTTACACATGCTGCTTTAACCAAGTGGGGAATGGTAATGCGTTTTCTGTCTAGGAGCCTGGGGTTCTATCTTTTGTGATCCAAACATAAATGTTATTTTATTTTCTTCTAATATCTGTAAACACTGTACTGCAACTTCTTCCTAACAAGAAAAGGAAGAAAAACTGAGCAGCTGCAGTGTGTAGCACTGCTGTACTACTGTGCAATCCACCAGCAAAGGGGACCTGAAGATGTAGGGACTGATCTTCTCTATGTAAGCTGGTCCACAGAGATGTGATAACTCCTTCTTTCCTATGCTATCTCTTTTTCTTGCCTTTTTTTTCTTTCTTTCTCTTTTTTTTTTTTCCTGGAATGAAAGAGATAGTAGTTGTGATTAATAAGTTTTTGAGCTAAATACCTTGCTTTTATTATGGCCACAGGGGATGAAGTATGAAAAGCAGTAACAGCATGCTACAGAAGAGTCATTGAAAAGATCACTGGCATTGTTTTTTGAATGACTTTCTATTGTTGGATGTTCTACTTAAAAAATAATTTAGCCCTTTAGCCCTTGCTGTAATATTTGGTTTGCAATGAATTTTTTCAAAACTATTTGTATTTTATTTAATGTTTATATTTTCAAAAGCACGCAGTGTGGGTTCTGCAGGCTTCATAGGTTCAACAAGCAGAGCAGTATAGAAGATAAAGTTTTGTCAGTTCAAGAAGAGAATGGACACTCTTGCCTCTTTGAGTTTTGTAAAGGCCAAAAATATTTAATAATTAATTTTTTTTAATTTAATGGCTTCTCTTTCCCGAGAGTAAAGTCTTTTTCAGCTTAAAGTTACTGCTTGTATCACAAGACACTACTAATGAGCTGGTGAGCCTTTCACCCCTCTGTCCACAGTATAAAAACATAAGAAAAAATGTACTGAGACCAGAGATCTATTCGCTTGTCAGATATTCCTCATAGTAGGGAGGTATAGATGACTAAGAAATAAACACAAAATAATGTTTAACAGTGATTAGACAGTATAGGTGTAATAGATTTAGAGATGACTAAGAAATAAACAATAATAGAGGACTAAGAAGTAAACAAGACCAAATCAATCTACTGTAACATTTCTTCTCCTTTCCTGTTAGTCACCTTTGTTCTTGTTAAATGTTTCTATGGACTCTTAGCTCGGACTGCAGCTTTTCAGGAACAAAGACTCCAGTTCATTGTTGTTCTGTACTGGCTTCTTTTGCCAAACTACTCCAAAATGTTGGTCCCTGTATTTCCCTAGGCAGCTGTCCATCTTTCAGCTTCTAAAAGGCTTCTATCTAGTCTGTCTCCACAGACTAGGAGAGTAATTAATTCCATAGTAAGCACCATTTCTAGCCTGCTGTCCTCTTCCACTTCAGAGGTTAGGAAGATTTTACCCTCTGATTATGGGATTCAGCTTGGGGAAACTCCAGATTCTTCCATTCGGGTGAAATCTGACCAAAGACTTGAACATAAACTGCTTTTTCAATGGTGATTCACCAAGAGATCTTATTTCATGCTGAGAGATACATCAAAATTCTTTCTCATGTAATAAATACAATCTAAATCTACCACATCAAAGTGTCATGCAAGTGCAAAGTAACTGAAGACTTTCTTATTCCAATTGGATCCTCTCCTGTTTCTTGCAGTAGAATGTGAACTGTGTGGGCAGAGCTTGGTTTGCAGGAAATAAATTTTTGTATAACTATCTCCAAGCCCAGTGTTTCTTCTTGGAGAGGGAAGCCACAGACTGTCTGAGGTCCAACTCAGAGTAGCAGTCATGTGATGACAATTCTGAAAAGGCAGTATTCCTGTCTTTTCTGGCTAGAAAAGTACTGGCCTTTCCTATCCCTGCACCGCTCCAAAACTGTTAGGTTAGATTAAATTAACAATGTTGAGATATTTGTAATACTCTTTTACATTTTGAGAATAGAATATAATCAGATCATTTAAAACTTTCTTCTGCCAAAAAGAAAACCATTTTTATATTTAATGGAGGTTCAGATTTTCTCAAAACAACAACTCTTAAGGAACTGGAACAAAAAAAAATCAAACAAATAAGCAGATAATATCTAATGTCTCAGTTGGTACAAAATCACAATGATTTTCAGTATCACTTGGGCTTTCTTTTTTTTTAGTCCTCAGAAGGAGCAATAGATGCCAAATCTGTATTTCTCAGAATGGGAACAGGAGCATCCATGGAGTGAAATGGGCAGGTGTGCTGTTGGGTTTAGAAATGAGGGACTGGGATGTAAAATAAGGGCAGTGAATCAAAGAAGAGGCCAGGATGAAAGAGAGAATAAGCATATTTCAGTTCCACCAACTATGCCAATATAAGCCCTTTTCTGATGGGGAGGAACTTGGCATTATATTCCTTACCTCTAAGAAGTTAATATTTGGGCTTGTCTAGGGTTAGAAATGTTGTGCTACCTTAACAAGCAATAGTTGAGGGACTTTGTTTTTCACGTGTTACTTCTGAGACTCCTTAAAACACCATGTGACATTCTGCTTGGGGTTCTGCCAGCTTCCTTTGGCATAAATCCTGACACAAATGCATGGCACCAGAAAGTCTGCTGGGACGAAATGTTACAACATTACAAAACTGCTGCAATACCCCTTGCACCAAAGATTGTTTCAAGAGGTTACTGCAAATTGAAAGGTGAACAATTTCAAAGGTGGGCAAGCATGACTTGCAGGTGTGCAGAATCCAAACCTATCTGAGCTTGGAAGGAACCTCTGGACATCATCTTATATAGCCCCCTTGCAAATGCATGGTCAGCTAGAGCAGGCTGCCCAGGGTTACGTCCAGATGACTTTTGAATACCTCCAAGAATGGAGACTCTGCCACCTAGTTGGGCAAGCTGTTCCAGTGCTGAGTCACCCTTGCATTAAAGTGTTTCCTGATGCTCAAAGGGAACCTTTTGTGTTTTTGCCCATTGCCTTTTGTCTTGTCACTGTTCACCACTGGCTCTTGTTTGTAGACATTGATGAAGTCCCCTCTGAGCCTCCTCTTCCATAGGCTAAACAGTTTCAGCTGTCTTAGTCTTTCCTTGTATGAGAAATGCTCCAGTGCCTTCATCATCTTTGTGTTACTTCACTTGATTCTCTCCAGTGGCTCCATGTCTTTGTTGTACTGAGGAGAACAGAAATAGACACAACAGTCACGTATGACCTCTCCAGTGCAGAATAAAGTGAGAGGATCACCTTCCTTCACGTTCTGGCAGCATTCCTCCTAATGCAGTGAAGGAAAAGTTGACAGGTCTTTGCTGCAAGAGTACACTGCTGGCTCACATTCAACTTGGTGTTCACCTGGAATCCCCAGGTCCTTTTCTGCAGAGTTACTGTCCAGCCAGGTGGCTTCTGGCATATGCTGGTGTATCTCTTGCTGACAGTGCTCTGCTGGAACACCAGAGTTCTCATCAGTCTATTTATCCTGCCATACAACCTGAGAGAAGTGCAGCACTGACATGACCTAGCCTTATCCTGTGGCTCTGATGGAGGGAGTTGTAATGATTTCATCCATGCATCTGCCATTAATAAAATGCCTCCATTCTTGGAGACAGAGCTTTAGTTTTCTTGGTGGCTTATAAAATGATGAAAAATCAGGGGATTTTTACCTTTTCTGGGTAAGTTACTTGGCAAATATTCCCATTGTGTCTTGAATCTTTGGCCTAGGAATGCTATGGATGATTTTGCAATGTCTTGGGCAGACAACAGAAATAAGATGAGTATGTCTTTAACTCCCTTGCCATGTAGACAATCTTTGCCCAGGACTAAAAGAAAACATGGTCTTTAAGAGAAGGAAGACTAATGAAGTAGGTCATGACATAGAAATGTGAGTGGCCTTTTGCAAACACAGCACAAAATGGAGCTTTCCAAAGACGATGCAATCTGAGAGAAGTGGAAGAATGTTGTACAGTCTGCTTGGAGATTTTGATAGGAAACCTCGTGCTAAATCAGACAGAGAGAACTTGAATCTGTGTCATTGCTTGGCAGAGACTTAGACTTCTTGTGAGACGTAACAAAAGTCCAATCCATGTTTTATATAAAATTGTTTGCAAAAGCCAAAGAGGAAAAAAGAGACTGTGGCTATGGTTGCATGATCATTAATACCAAATCTATGTTCTGCAGAAACATCCAGCAAGACAAATTAGATCTGGAACAGTCACAAGACCACAATTGCATTTCTGTCTATTTAACCAGAACATGATATTAAGTTTGTGCCAGCTTTCTTACTTTTGCACTGATTTTATGACGATTGTAGAAAGGTAGGCAAAATCCGATCCATAATAAAACCTGTTAATGCAAATGTTCTTGAATATGAACCACCAGAGTGAGTTTAAGCTCCTATGTAAGTTCTGTAAATACAACTTTTTATATCTGGTTACTTAGAAATGCCTAAGTTACATTTATTGTCTCATATAACTACAGTATGATTGTTTTTCCAAAACAAAGGTCTTACTGACAAGTTGTATTAGATGCATTTCTGGTAAAAAGAAAGGTCATTTCTTGGTACCTTTCTGCCTGTCCTGTTCACAGGACTAGATGCAGGGTACGCAGATGAAAAGCTCACTGCAACTCATTCCAACTAGTACTGGGTTTACTACCACAGCCAGAGCGAACTAAGAGGGCTCAGTCATCATAAATGCACCTGGCTACTAAGAATACTTACTACTAAGACGACTTACTCCAAAGAGCAGTTATCATGATTATACAAAAAGTCTGAGCCAGAGGAAGTGCCTTAGCTGTGGTATTTAGTTCTCTTCTTATTGCTGTCTGGTTTGGCCTCATACCCCTGCCCTTTCTTCTCTGCCTTCTCTTTTGACATTTATGGCTAAAAAGGTCTTTTTTGTGTCACTACCATGCGCTCAATTTAGAAAGCTACTAAAAGCAATGTTTTAAGCAGGTTGATGTTGGTGAAGGTCACTTAAGTCCCACAGTAGCACTAGTAGTCCCTTTTGCAGTGTCTGCCTCTGTCACCAGGGAGGTTGTCAACAAAAGCTGCATTTCCTACCTCTGCTTGCTGTTCTTTTGCCTCACATTTAGATGTGTGTTTGTCTGGTTTTGTTTTCAAGGAAGCAACACTGAACTTTAAAAGCAATTCCCGTTCATATCAACTGTTGCTAAAAGGACAGTTCTTACTATCCTTAATATCACCTGAAAGATTACCAAGACTGTTTCCCTTTAAAAATGTCTCTACAAGTAAAGGACAGAGGAGTAAGGGGTGGTTAATATGAAAGCATGAGTTAATACTTTAAAATTTCAGTTCTTTGACTGTTTTTCCATTTTATCTCCAAGAAAAGGTTAAAGTGATTCTTAATAGTTCCTGTTGCTGCGGACTAAGGCATTGAAGATAAGAATCTTCTGTGCTTAGTGTTAGACAGTAGCAAGATAGGCAGTAATCCACATCTATTGCTTCCAAGAAAATTAACCCAAAATAATTTTTCTCCACACTGTACTTTGGGGCATAAGCAGATCTCATTAGTTCCATGTTCTGACTATGTACTAAAAATGACCCCTGAATTGTCATAGATAAAACCCTTCCATATTTCATTTGACCTGAAATGAATGTTTTAAATAAAAAAATAAAAAACTCTGGAGTTCTAGTTCCAGGTTGGCCTCTAACTCCCCTCTTTGCCCCACCCCCCAGTTGATGCTTTCTCAAAGAATAAATCTAGAACCAAAATCTTTATATTCTTTTTCTCAGTGTTGCCACTGACAACAAAAAGCATATTTGGAATAGTATTTTCCTTCCTTGTAACTCAGGAAATGCAGAGGGGGAAAAAAAACTCCAAGTAGTCTCAACATCAATTGTTCATCTGTAACTGTCTTGCTTTATTTCATCATTATTAGTTAGACCTGTTCTGATTCTTGTCATGTTGACATGATAATCAGAAGACAAAATCTGACAAAATATAGCTAAGTGAAGCACAAGGGAAGTGGTTAATGCTAATGGTTACCTCTTTGTGTTGGCCTAAACATGAGAGCTGCAGTTAAATAAAAACTGCCTTGCTATCAACGTTTGATTTTGTTGCAAAAAAATATAAGCAAAGATGTAAACCTGCCTCTGTATAGCAGTGTACAGAATGCAATTACTGAGAAAACAAAGGCACTAGAATGGAGTTGATCGAATATATAGAATTCCTCATTAATGAGAATTAGTTCTCAGATATCTTTGCTATCTCCAGACAGCAAAAATTTAGGTCTATAAAGGAGGTCCCAATAACTCTCTTGCTTCTTCTTTTTAGCTCTTTCTCTGTTTCTCATTTCTAAATTAGAGTAGGCCTTTGGCTCATTTAAGGGAGAAAAAGTTGAAGGCTTTTTTTATGTTAGAAGTATTTGACCTTCCTCAGTTTTATAGAAATAGCTATAGTAAGGCCAGATAGATTGTGAATCTTGAAATACTCCTGCCATAAATTGGTCAAGTTATGTGACCTTGTGTATTTAGCAGCACATGAGAATTTACCAACGTCACATGAGACTTATGAACATCATCAGACAGCAACTCCTAATTCCTAACCCAAATTATGAGATACCAGTTCACAGTTGAGTGGGCTGGATCAGGGGAGAGCCTTCCCTGTCTTAACTGTCTGGCTTCTGTTTATCATGAAGGATGTAGCCAGAAGTGAAGTATTGAAAATTTAACAAAGACTTAATTTATCAAAAACATTCACTTGTCATTGGAGACAAGTAGGTGCTAATAAGTACCAGAAAACACCAATAGATTAAATAGTATTAACAAATATCCCTTCCTTCCTTAATTGGTGTATGCTACACAGGAACTGAATTTTGAATGTACAGGCAAATGTTAGAAGTTGTTTCCAAGCTTTACTCTTTCCTCAATGAGACATCAAACTGTTGTCACCCAATCCTTTTTGCTTTATTTTTTAGTTCAATACTTTGATCATTCCCCTCTGACATGGTTCCTGCTGTACCAGATTAGCTAGCAGCAAGTTGCTAGCTAGATGAAAAAAACCTTTAATAGGATCTGTTTAGTACTTCATCTCTAAATCATTTATGTAAGGAAAATGTAACTAAGTCACAAATTGGCAGATAATTTCTTAGACGTTTGTGTTGGTTATGAAATTATTACCCAGCTTTCTCTTATGCTAAATACTCTTTAAAATGTTAATATAAATATTTTGTGTTAAGGAAAACATATAGAAGAAGATTTGAGTAAGCTATTTTTTCTGAGAAAATAATATACCTCTTAAACACAAGGAATATACTCCCTCTAATCCACTGGAAGTCAGTAAAGCAAATGATGTGGGTAAATAACAAAAAAGAGTGAACTGGAAAGATGGGAGTTGGTACAAGTAGCTGTAGAACTGTTTAGAAGACAAAACGTCAGAGATGAAAGGAGTAGCCAGAAAACTTTTTTAGCATTGTAGCAAGAGATCTTTAAGGAAAGCATCTTCTAGTACACAAAAGATCTGGGTGAAGAAACTGTAGGTATTATTGCTTGTATGAGACTATTTCTACATTATTTTTTTTGGTACAGGCTAGTACCTTGGAGGAAGAGAGTTGAAGTTATTGAAGAAACAATAGGAAAGGTCCTTTTGAGGACTCAAATCTGATTAAATGTTAGGAACCAAAAAGTTGAGTTTTAAGGTCACTTTAGAAGGAAAAGGTTCACTAGTGGAGACTCCCCGAGGTCAGTGCTAGTACCGTTCCTATTCAACACTTTCATTAATGACCTGTAGAAGGGAGTTTGCAATGAAATCTCCAAGTTCATGGACTTTCAGGTTTTCAAATGCCACACTGGTGAAGAACACCTTGCAAAATTGAGTGAGGGGACAAAAATGTGTCAGATGAATTTTATTATAGATAAATATACATAAATGAAACTGAAGAAAACTGAATTTAAGTATACATACTGCTGATCTTGTAATTGCAACACAGAAAAGAGAACTTGTGAGTTATCACCAATTTCAATTCTCTGAAGCAATTGGTTCAATGCACAGTGTTAGCCAGAAAAGTGAAAAAGTGTCATATTTGATCAGAAAGAGTTCTGAGATCAAGACAGGATATCATTTTACTGCTATGTAAAACCTTAGAGAACCCACAACTGAAGTACAGTTGTCGCTCCGGCCGCCAGCCGCCCGGTGGCCATGGCAGCAACAAGATCTGGTGTCCACGCGGCGTGGCTACCAATGACCCGTCAGCGGTTGTGTGCTGCCTGAGAAAGCAGGCAGGGCAGGCTGCAGCACTGCTGTTGCCTAGCAACTCGGCGAGGGTAAAAGATAGAGAGAGGGCCAATGCTGCATCTTTTGTCCTGGCTTTATTTCCCCCCGAAGGGCAGGGGGTGTGCTCGGAAGGGAGACAGTCAGTCAAAGACACCATGAGGGGGGTGACAACAGTTTTTAAAGGGGGCTGGAGAGAGAGGGGAGCAAGGGAGCAAGCCAGTAAGGGAAGGACATGAAGTAACAGGGAGCAAATCATAACATATCAGGGGAGGAACAGATACAAACCAACCAATAGAGAACTAAACTGAACAGAACCTTCCAGAGCTTTATACATAAGGAATAGGCTGCATTATTAAACATAAGGGGTTTGAACCAATGAAGAGAAAGGAACAGTGAAGCTTCTGGAAGGGAGGGAGGAGATGCTGCGGGAGTGACACACAGTGAGTGTCAGCCCTGGACTTGGGCCTCACCCTCGGATCCGCCCTCCGGGTCAGAGTCCTGGGTGGGGAATTCCACCCACTGTATGGCACTCAGCCCCAAGGTGGGCTGGGCCACCGCAACATACAGTATGTCGTTCTGGGCTATGTGGAGGACAGAGAACTATTATGGAAGAGGACAACTGAAATTATTGAGGGGCTGACAGCTGTTGTATTGCAAGGATAGGACCTTCCAACTAGGAGAGGTAAAAACTGAACATTACACCTGATGTTTGCAAGGAATGCATTTGTTATCAACAAGTGCAGCAACAGTTGATGTAGGGATGCTCATTGAAAGTAGCAACAGATAAAAGCTGGGGAAAAAGGAATTTTTTACATCGTGGATGGTGAACTCCTTAAACTGTTGCCATGGGAGGTTGTGGAGAGGAGACAGATGTTATCATCAGGCTTGGAGAAAACAGGCTTGGAGAAAATTCCAACAAGGCCAAGACAGATGCTATAGATAGAGTCAGGGATGAACCTCTGAGATCCTTAATCTGAAGATAGCATCTTTTGGGATAGCAAGAGAGGAATGAACTGCAGGCAATGGCCAGCCTGACGTGCTCTCCTTGTGCTGGGAACAGTCTCTGATGTATCTGGAGACAGAGGCTGTCTAGTAGGTCTGACCAGTAGGACACGTCCTGTGCTTTTGTGTTAGACTTGGCTGTAAGGGAGGTTTCTCCTGACAACTCTGAGGTTTTGCTCTGGCTACAACCCGCACATATATATGGCAGTCCTCTCATAGCCCTCTAGCTGAAAGCACAGGGGATGCAGTACTTCACAGGTTAAAGAGTGACAGTATTTGGGAAGACTGAGGAAAAAGGAATGCCTTCAGCAGTGTAAAAATCTGAATTATTTTAGTTGTAAAATGGCAGGTAAGTAGTTCCAGTGAGTGCTTTAAACTTGGTAGGTTTTAAAGTTCAAAGTAAAGATTTTCCTTGTTTATATAGGTTATATACATATTTCTGTCTCTCATGTATCCATGCATAGATGTACTTTTTTCCCTGAACATTTTCAGGTCTGGATTTTGTTGTTGTGTATGTCTGCTTTGTTACTGTGGCTTTCATGAAATAAATGGCATCATATAAGGTGGCTCAAAATGAGAGTGTTTTGTAAATTCAAAATATAAAATTTAATTTGGAATTTTATTTATACCAGATCTTCAGAATAGCCATGCCTTGCTATAGCCCTAAATGTTCCTTTCTGTTCTTGATATTTTTGCCTTTCAGACAGTTTTGCTGTCTGAAACATTCTCTTTAGTGCTACACGTCATGTGTTACTGCTGGGGCAAAACCAAGATATTTTCACATTTTCCACATTTGCAGATGATTTGGTGACAAAAGAGTCTCACTATTTAATACAGGTGCAGATCCCAATGATCGTCACAGGGCTGCATAAAAGTGTGCATTTCAGCCTATAACATTTGCACTGGATTCAAGATATTGATGATTTTGTTAGTCACTAAGGGATGTCTACCTTGAAAGCTAAAGACAGATCATGCCTCATTTTTTTCACTCTGTTTTTGTGCAACTTACAGCATATCCATTCCACCGTTAATTGCGTTGTAATTAAGAAATGTTCTACATTGGTTGAGTGCATGTTTATATGGTGGATTTTTGCTGGCATATTAGCCAGGTAAATTGTGCTCTGCCGGTGGATTCTATTCCAACTCACAAGTCTGGATTTCTCTGAAATGAGACAAGATGCTACTGGCCTTAATTTTTTACATTACCTCATTGCTCTAAGTGAGCAGAAGGAGCGTAAAGGAACACAGATTTTTGTTATGGGTGTTCCAGTTCACATTCTGCTGTATTTACTTAAATTGTTAATGAAGACAGGGTTGTGCTAATCTGTGAACTGGAGTTTGCTTTTGTTGTCTCTGCTGTGGGGGCAGCTCCCTCTGCCAGGTGGGCGAGGTAAAGAACTGCAGGGAATAATGTCTTAAATCATTGTAACAGTTTCTTTTGCCTGAAAGTCAGCCTGTTATATCTAAAAAAAAGTGGATTTTTATTAGTGCTACTTGTTTAACTCCTGTGAGAATGAGGCTGTGCTAGATTCAGTCTGACAATGCAGCAACATCTGCTTTAGAAGGTTTACAGTGATACAGAGCGTGTTATACTTTATAGTATGCAGGCATATATAATCTGTTTATATAACACTAATGTGATACTAATATAGATATGGTCTAATTGATGTGTAGATATGCTCTGATTAAATTAACTGCAGTATGTCTCATCTGGGATAGGAGAACAGGGATTATACATTACTGGTTGGATTATTCCTCACTTTTATTATTCTTACTTTTAGTAGTTGCAAGCTGCTAATTCTACTTCAAAAACTCATGTTTGTATTTCATGTAATTCCCCTTCATCCAGCAGCCAGAAAAAGTGGAATCCCCTTCAAAGGGTGTTCATGAAATGCTCTTATGCATCAAAAAGTCTCAGAGAAAATGTCAAATATTGGGCAGAAGCAAAACCTTGTTGCATCCTTTTCTGATTCTTGTAAGACTTTTCTGTTTCATGTAATGTGAAAAGAATAACTGGACTGCTATTGTGTTGCTGTGTCCATCTTCAAAAGATTACAGGCCTGCTTTAGTCTTCCGCAGACAGAATGATCATGGCATCTCACACCAAGGCTCACCCTTGAGATGCTGTCTAGATTAACAGGTAGGTGGTGTCACATTCCGTGCTGCTGCAGCTCAGTACCAGTGCCACCTGAAACAGCCAGTTTGGGTCTAGCCTATAAGAGCTATGAAGTAGCCAGACCTTGGGTCAGATCCAGTTGGAGGTCTGAGAGTCTGGTGAACTGTCTGTTTTTGCAGCATTTCTTTACAGAGAAAACCAGAAAGGTGTTTGCATAAATTTTGCTTATAAATGTCCTTAAATTCCTAGCTCTCTTGATGGTTTTGCACAGTTCCTGGATACACATGCTTCTAGCCTCAGGGTATAGTAGTGAAGGTCTGATTGTGCAGATTTGTGGTGCATCAGAACCAAGATGTTTCTTTGGTGCAAGCACCCTGTCCCCTGTGCTGGAATGCTTTTCACACAAAAGTCAACCCCTAGCTGTGAGCCTTGGAGCGGGCACTGCCTGCTGGGGCCTGAAACAATAGCTCTGACAGATGTGATGGGCTCATTCATTTCAGCACTATTAATGCTGATATTTAGTTATACTGTAAATTCAGTGCTGTTAAGTATTTCACTGCTCATCAGAAGCATGTTAAAGCAGGATTAGAAACAGCTGCAAAACCTATTGAGAACCAGAGTTCATTTAGTACCACTAGCACCAGTGTGAGAGATGAGTCACCTCTTTACCTCAATCAAGAGGGAGCCAGTTGTCCCATTGAGACAATAAGTTTTCCCACTCTTGCTTTCTTCTGTTTGCCTATAGTTGTTGCCATTATTTTCTTCTGGTGAACAAGGGTTAAGAAACACGTTGACACATACAAAGTTTTTTAAACTGTTGGAAATGGAAAGCCCGTAAACCTGATTGAAACAGTCAAACCCAGCTGATGGAAACTTGTCACCATTTAGCTCAGATCATATTGAAAATGTCTGCACTATGTGGCAGTGTGCGTGGCTAAAGCCACAGCATGTAAGCCTCAACGGTGGTGGAAGGGAACTCAGCACACTGCCCTCTGAGGCAGCTACTCTGGTTAGGGTGACACTGTTACCCATTCCATCATTCCTTTCGGTTGCTGTTTATGGTTACGCAGTTATGTAATGTTCTGTATTTGTTATGCTCAGGCAAGTTCTTGTCTCCTCGGTTACCCATTGGTTGTATTGTAATTTCTGTTCCCCTATTTAGCTGTATTCCCTCTGTCTTTCCCTATACAAACCCCTGTTGGTGAGGTGGGTTCTTTGTTCCGGACCCTTCAGCTCACCTGGACCCTCATTCCTGCTCCTGCTCCCGGACCCTTCCCTGGACCCTCTCCTGCTGCCCTACCCTAATAAAGAGCTGAAAATACCGGACAAAGGCCCCTCCTTGGTCTTTGTTCTCGCTGACCACCAAAGACCACCGGGCTCCGGGCAATCCTACTCAGCAGAGAAGCCGGCACTGTCCAGCCAGGCACGGCTGGAACCCTGCTCGGGGGAGAAGCGCTGCAGCTTGGCAGCCAGCCCCCGTACCACCAGGGAAAGCCAGTGCAGGACGCCGTGCGCCCTCGGGTCTGTCCCCTGCCCTCGGCAGAGCGCGGACTGCAGCGCGGCTACGGCACTAAAAGCAGCATAAGACTTCTACAATAGTAGAATAGATAGGTTATTCTGCAGCCAAAACCTGGAAAGGATATTTTGCTCTGATGCTGCCAAAGGGTGGTACCACAATAATATGGTCTTGCCGTTGGGGAAGTTCCTAACAGAAAAGAGAAAGTGACAACACATGACAACAGAGCACCCTATGAATTCTTTGTAGGAAAATAGCGTAGCTCCTAAAGTAAAGACTGGCTACACTCACTTATAGTATACTACACAGGGTTAAACTTTTAGCCTAGTCCAGTACAGTTTATCTGCTTTCCCTCTATGCTTTCTACAGAGCTGTACAGTGTAATGATAAACCGAGGAAAGCTGTTGTTTCCTTTGATCACCCTTATTTGTAATGTGAAAAGACATGCCTTATTTTTATTCTTCATGGTGCTGTTCAGTAGTGCCTGTTTTGAAAAGGCTACCAATAAGGCTACACAGAGTCACTGCAGATTTCCATCTCTGTGCCCTACCTCTGCACTGATCAATTTTTCTCATACCTATAGAAGAGGCATTGCTGTTTGTCCTTTATTGCTGCTTTAGTATGTAGGTATGAGCAAGGAAATTCATTGCTAACCATGAATCAGAGTACTTGTCATGTTTCAGGTTTGTTTCTTATCTGGTAATTTATGATAGGTGTTTAATTTTCTTTCTTAATTGATGCACTTGTAATACCAGGGAAATTCATGTGGACCCCTTCCCCTTTTGATAAACCAGAAAAAAAGAAGTAAAGTTACTAAATATGTACAGGGTCACAGTTGTAAGGCATGTGCTTTTAATTAAGTTTTAACTAATTCCCTTTATCTTGTCATAGTAATTATGACTATACAAGTCATGTCATATTAATATGTGAAAGCAGCACTTTGGCATGGCTGGTCAAGGAACAAAGCCTTTATGACCTGCCTTGTTAAATTAAACCAGAGAGACTGATAAACTTGTGTTTTGCTACCTCCTTTGATAAATTATGTTAAAGATGAAGAAAAGTGCCAAAGGGCCAGCACATATTGGTGCTAGATATTGCTGAACTACAGCAGCAAACAAATTCAGAGAAGAGTTCTCGTAGACCTTTTAAACACCCTGGGCTTTGATAATGAAAAGTGGAATGACATATAACAATGAAGTAGCTTAAGTGAATTGATAATGCTTGAACAAATCTAAACTTTATCCTTTTCGTATCATATAGTTTTTAGAGTTTCTGCTAATTTCTTAATCTTCTTTTTAAGCAGAGGATGTCTTATAGAGAATATAACCATGAGGTTAAGATAGGGTGTGGCTCCACTGTACTTTTGCTGGTCTGTACTACCAAATCATCCAGATACTTATTGGATACTTATGAGGTAGGGCATAAGGTCTGCTCTCTTTGGAGAAAGCTACTTTTCACTATCACAAGAGAGTTGTTTGAAAGGAATAACATACTATAAATTTGTGTTCTAGCTCAGTTTGCTGTAGATTTCCTACATAGACAAGCTCATAGCAGCAACCTTGTAGCTTAGCTAAGCTGTCTTCAGTTTTGGCCTCTGCACTGGCTTATGTATGATGCAGTTCATCTCTTTATTACAATGTGAAGTCATGCACATAAAAACTGGAAAAAGAATGAATACCTTGTGTCAAATTCTTGATGGTGATAGTCTGCTTCATCCCCTTACCTCCCATACACACTTTCAAGGAGCACAAGAGAAGTGCCATTTTTCTCATGCTATGCCAATATCTACTGGAGGAGTGCCATACCACCCCTCCGACTGCTATGTCAATCTTTATCTTTTTGAGTAATTTTTCATTATAAATAACTGTAGTGTCTGCTTCTGCTGTTTATGCATTAAGCTGCTGTAGGGACAATTTTTGAAGACTCCTGGCTGGATTCTTAGCTGAAGTCTATGGCCTTTTCATATCAGAGACTTTAATCAGTTTTGAAATTCAGTCCCCTGTTCCACAAGGAATATGCTGAGTAATAGCAGCATCATTGTCACAACAGCTTTCAGGAAGATTCAGAAAGACGGCCCTGTTTTCTCTTCTCATTTCTGCATTTATTTGTTTCCAGTATCTTGGGACCAAAAAGGACCGAAAAAAATATTTTCTTTTTTGTACAAAGACATATAGGAAAAGGGTTTGCTTTAGGTTTCTTCTGTCTGTAGGAACAGTCACTGTTGGATGATGTTCTTCAAAAAAGAGGAGATAGATAGTGTACAACGTGACTCCATTTTACTACATACAAATTTTACTACATACAAATTTTAACATTGTGTACTTAAGTTTTACCTACTTATAGAAAAGCACTGGCAGGCAAAGATGGACTGACTTTGGAAAGTAGGTAACCAGGAAAATGACAAGTAAGAATAAGAGACTAAATAAGAGTCTGTTTCTAGTGGCCACCTGTTTGTTCACACCAAGACTGGGAAATTGCCTATAATTGCCATGCCAGTAAAATGAAACCCAGCAGTAGGATGCTTTGAGGACCCTCAGTGTTCAAGACTTGTAAGATTAATTTGTTAAAAAACATAGCAAAAACCATAGAATTCAAATGAAGGAAAATATTGTAATTTAGAGACACTTAGGTTAAACTTTACAAAGACTCTGAGAAAATAAGTAGCTGACATGAACTTCCAAAAAGTAACATTTTCCCACCATTTCAGTTAACATTTCCTAAATTATAAGACACCAAGTATCTTTTGGCTGCAAAATAGACACCAAGATCTGATCTAGAAATTTTTGAAAAATATATTAATTACATGGGAAAATAAGCATACACTTGCTTTGAAAAGAGGCCTATTTTACAGGCACATGTATGTTGGGCATTTAAACAACTGTCTGCTCAGGAAACATTTAATCAGACTCTCCTGTATTTTCTCTGTAGCTCATTTGGAAGTTAAATGGCCTAAGGGCAACTTTTGCGATGGTCAACAAAATGACTAAATGTTTTTGAAGAATTAGCTTGGGAGCATTTACAAATCTCTGTAGATGAAGTGTTTATAAAGGCACTTTCTACTGAAATCAAGTATAATTGTAGCTCTTCACTAAGTTTTCAGAACAATGTCCAAAAATATCATCCTCCTTCTTTCAGGCCTATTCTCTACTTCCAGATTCACAACTAACAAGACACAGCAAACCTGCACACTTACTGATGTTGTTTATTGCTGCACAATCTGCAAACAGGAAGCACCTGGGAGATTAAATCTCAGAGTGGGTTGTTAAAAGGGCAAGAAATTTGAGACTCTGGCAACTTAGAAGGTAACTGCTGATATACTGAGACCATATGAAGTATCAGAATTATGGATCGAACTAGTGATTGCCAGGTTTCTTGATTGACTAGAGGAGTGTGATAAAAAATTGTGGTAAGTAGTGATTCAGAAAATGTGAAAGTTCTGTCTCTGCTTATGAAGAGAGAAGACCTGACTACATTCTGGATGTGTCCTAGAATGCATTGCTAGACTTTATTAAATCAAGCTTCTAGGGTTTTTATACTTGTTTATTGTTAATTGTGATGAAAAAATATGGAAGTTCCTTTTTGATCTCCAGATAATTATCTCCCACTAATTATTGAAATGTGAAGGTTTGTGCTTAGAATATGGATACCCTTCAGCATTTGGGGGAAGAAGTACATTTTAGGAGAGTTTTCAAAAGCTTCCATATAATTCTTAGGATTTCTTTTCTTTGTTTTTTTTTTCCTTGTGCTTGCATTTTAAGTGAATAGGCTTTTTAGCTTTGTTTCAGCTTGCTTTCTATTACAGAAAGAATTTTCGCCATCTGACCCTGCATTAATCTAAGCAATGAAAGACTTTAATCAGATGCTGCAATGTGCTTGTTTCCTGCAGGCTCCTAACATGAATTGGAACCTGCTGGAAACAGAAGCTGACTTTCTTGGTAATTCGTTGTTCAAAGTGAGCAGGAGATCTCAGGAGTGGCACCTTTTATTCCCCAGCAGGAGCTGAACCCCTACTTCACTGGAGAGAAAAAAAAAAAAAAAAAAGCAGANNNNAAAAAAAAGCAGAAACACTAAGAGTAAAACGAAAGGTTAAGGAAATAAAGCCTGAAAGTAAGAAGGGGGTTGGGTAGGCATATTAATGCAGGTCTGATGGTGCCTGCTCTTCAGGACCATGCCTTTTACTTCAGACTCTCCTACCTGCTTGCAGAGCTTGTTACTGTAGAGGTTGGCAGTGAAAGGTGCTCCAGCATTCTCCTGCTTCCTACCTGACAGCCAAAATTTGTTGTATAATAATATTGATTATAATAATATTAATCTTTATCTTATTAATCTTAATCTATAATATTAATCTTTTTTCCAACACAGAGCAGCTAATACTTGCTCAGTGTTAACTACTCCCAAGTAAATAATTCAATTCATCATGTAAGTCAACAAAAGAACCCAAACTCATCTCTGAAAGTTAAAGAATCTGAATATTGAATAATCTACATTCTAATCGGTACTATTTCCCCTTATCTAAAATTTTGTGCCCATCCCCCCTAAAATCAGGGAACATTTTTTTTGTAATGTAAAGAAAAACAATCTGTACTTTGGAGGGGTTTGTGAGCTAGTGACATTATAAGAATTATTTTATTTGGAAGAAGAAAAAAACCTGCATGCAGTTGCCTAATGTTAGCTTTATCCCAGTGCATTTCACTGTTCCTCAAAAGAGAAAAGATTTGACTTTTCCAGTCCCCCAGTTGAAGCAATATTTGTTCAATAACACTACCCTACCCCTCCAAAACAGAAACTGACATAAACCAAATCCAACAACAAAAAAACTGTCCAGATTTTACAGCTTGGAGAATAGGAAACATAAAATTCACATTAAAGAGCCTAGCCAGTGTAAGACAAAAACAGTGGAAGTAAGAGATGCAGAAAGAACACTTGTGTCTGTACCTTTAGTGGAAAGGAAATAACAATAACAATATTTGAATTGTAAGATATTCCTTTTAATTTGTAAGTGTTAGCACTGATGCTGGTCAAAGATTAGCCTAGAAAAAGCCACTCCCTGCATGTCCTGCTTACTCAGCTCACTGCAGCAGCTGTTCCAATAAGCAATTTGATGTTTAGCACCTGAGAATTTGCTCTCTCTCCTTCAGCCAGGATTGCAAGCTCAACAAAATTTATAAAAGCATGAAGTTTCATAACTCTTTCTCCCTAATGCAATAGCTATAGCAAATCTGGGTTATGGTGCATTCATTAGCTTTCTAGTAAAATTAATTTTTATATTTTAGGTATTTCCTTTTTTTTTTTTNGGTTTTTCCTTTTTTTTTTTTTTTTTCCTCAACACAATGAAAATCTCTTCTGTGTGTCCAAAAGGAAGGATTGAAAAGGAGGAATGGGGAAAGAGTACAAAATAAAGAGGTGCTGATTTTTACCTTCAAATGTCTTGATAAAGACATTCTTTGCTTGTAGCCAACAACCAGCAGTTTACTATTACTTATTACTTATTGTCTTACTTATTGTCTTACTTTATTATTACTTATTACTTATTGTCTTCCCTATTACTTATTGTCTTCATTATATTTTTCAGGTTTATTTTAAAAATAAAAAGTATTCATTTCTCACATTCTCAGAATTTAAATTTACATAACTTATACTACTTTCAAGTGGACTTCCCTCCATGTTGCTGAGTTTACTCCCAGTTTTGTCAGCTCCAGCAGATTTCATCTGAATTTCACTATATTTGATTTAAATTCCTCGAGTCATGGGACTTATTGTTACTGCTTTCTCATTATTGTATCAGAAAGATTGGCTCAAACATACTCAAAATTTCAGGAACAAAACTTTAAAGCCACTTAGGAAAAGACTACTGTTCTAAAGAAATAATTCCAAATTTTGTCTGTATTGCATGGATTCTCCCCAAAGAGTTGCATTGCTTCCTGAGGTATGTCAAACTCTTCACCAATCCCATTTTTCCTGGTTTTGCTTCTAGGTCAGTTCTTGGATGCTTTTATTTTGGCTCCTCAATAACTATGGTAGCTCTTGCCACCTGGGATTTGTGGGAATTGGGTATGTGGAGGATGTAGCCTGAGAAACAAGAAAGGTTTGTGAAAGCAAGATGTGTCAGAGCAGTTTCACCTAAGAGCCCCTCAAAGTGTGGTTATATCCTTCTTTTCAAGTGGATGTTCTACTAAATCTGAGGACAAAAGGGAACTCCGTGTTTGTTGCCAAGCATTTAACTTCTGTGGGATGGGTGGAGGAAAAGGGAAATGGGGAGGGGAGGGACTGTGTTAAAATAATCTCTCACTGGATGCAGCAGTTATTTCTCAAATGTTGTATTGCTTTTTTCCTAAACTGTTTAGCAGTCACCAGAAGTAGGAAGTTACACCATGAAAAAATTCTGATGGGGATGAGCGAATTAAAAACCCCCAGTAATGAATCACCAGTTTCTTTTATGATTTACTGCTAAAAGGAATATTTCAACAGCTGTACGAGCAAGAAGACATTGCTGTCAGCTCTATAGTTGTTGCTCTTGGTAAAATTTTAGTGTGCACCGGAACAGATCAAAGCAAACCCATTCTCGTATTGGAATAAAAAAATGGGTTTGGAGCTTGCTAACTGATTTACCAGGATTACTAAGAGTTTCAGGGCCTGTTTTCTGTGAGCCTCTAAGGCAACAAGGAGAAAGGATTTGAAAGCTGAAGGTGAGGTTTTCAGTGATTGCAGGGTGGGTACAGATGGAGAATGGAAACCAAGGAGAAGGTGAAAACAGTCCTAACTTTGCAGAATCTCCTCTCTGAAGACAGATTAAGGATTCTTTTTTACCCTATTTTCATCAGGCACAGCACAGTATGAAGATAATTTTACAAGATTATGAACTTTTCTGATATTTATGAGGGAATTTATATTCATTTTTTTCAAGACAAAGACATCTTGGCTACTTTTTCAACAGAAATAAATTGCAAAATGCATCTAAAGCTTCTTTTTATTTCATTCCTATTGGAAGATACCATGGATCTGTAATTTGCTTGAAATTACTCTGTCTTCTGTTTCCTCTGTAGACTTCAGTGAGGGTTTGCTTTTGTAACTGTTTTGGTCACAGCAGACACTTTCTGTTATGCCTCATATAGTGTAGGACTACTGTCTACAAGGTGGGCAATTCTAAGAGAAAATTTGGAAACCAAGATTTTTTGTGTTTGGCATTCTGTTAGAACAAAAGGGATGCAGTTACAGTGTAAATTATTGTCTTCAGTATTTGTCCACTTTCAAGCATGACATACTTAAATGTAGTTGCTTGGATAGGGGAAGATGACCTTTAAAAAAGAATCAGTAACCATATGTGTTAGTACACTGCTTTGTATGTACTAGTGTTGTCTGAGTATTGATGACTGTGGTATTAGAATAGAATTTGACAGACCCTGTCCTATCTAATTCTGGATATGTCACTTTTCTTCTGTGGCTCATTCTATTCTTCCCCTTTTGTCTATTCAGACTGTAACTTATTTGAAGTAAAGGGATTATCTTTTATTATGGTGATTGCACAATGATAAAACTATGAGAAATCTGTTCCTTCAGAGGGTTTCCTAGACAGTGTTGTCATATATGAAGTCATCCAGCATTTAGTGACAGTCTGGTTTTACTTCTTCAGTGCTTTTGGAGACAAAAGCATCTTGTATCTATATACAGATAATAGTCTTTAAAATTTTTTGGATCTCGTTATTAATTCTGAGGATGTGTATGCTATCTCTGTGTTCAGTGGTTTGTGATCATGCTATAATATTAAAAATACAGACTGCTGTAGGGAGGGCTGTCAGTTGCGGCAGGCAATATAAACAACACAGTGCATTTAGCAAGCTTGGCAAGATCATTATTTGGGGAGGATTTTTGTTAAATTAGTTGAAATGACAACATGTTTGGAATGAAATGAGATTCAATTCCAAATTGAGATTAATCAAATGGATATGACATGCCTTCAACTGATAATGAGGTTCGTGCAGACGTATACTGTTTTCTCTGTTCCAGTGATTCCAAGTACAAATAACCATCTGAAGTGTATACAGTGTAGTATTAAAAGTAGCTGTAACTTCACCGATCTGTTGTAACAAGAGGTTACTTTTGCCTGGAACTTAACAGCTACTCAAATTGCTGGAAAGAGATGCTATTTATCTTATGAATCTCCTTTCATTTTCTCTCTTTCAGTTCTAAACTTGAAGTTCTCTATGTGTGCACATGGTGGCACCTGACACAGGTTAAATGTCAGCACTGTGGCAGCCAGCTTCCTCTGAGAGACCTCTGCTAATGATAGCTATTGTTCCAGTGGTCAGCATAGCTCCAAGGCAAGATCAGCTTCAATGCTTCTCCCTTCTCCTGCCCTCTCATTTATAGTGAAGTTGCCCTCAGATGTGGCTTTCGCACTTGGGGATGGAGCCTCCTTATTGGTGAAGTACCCTATGCATTCAGTCATTGGATTCTACTGCTACATTTTTATTGCATATTCATAGCTAGAACTTTCCACAAGAAGAAACCTTTAATATGACATGAAAATATCCACAGGCACTGTTCATATTACTTCAGATGTGAAGATCTCACCCATCAGTACAGTGTTGTGTAGAGCTAAAGTGCTATTGTGCTCAACATGGGGTAACTTTTATTAGCTAAAAGAAGTTTTAGAGTGTTATTACAAAATAACAACTGTCTGGGTATGCTGTATAGCCTCTCAGTATATCTGCTGAATACCACACTATCAGAATATTAAAAAAATTAACTTCAAATAATATTTTTCTAAATGGAACTTACAATTTGGTAAATTTGTATTTTTGAATATGAATATGAAAATACTCGATATCCGGCTTTTAAGGAATTCAGAATGATCCTAAGTAAACCTTTAGGCTTTGATTGTTCATTTTATGGGGCACATTAAAATTGAATTAAAAGTGATGCACAGTATCTGTGAAATGACTTGCCTCCAATTTTCTTATTGGTATGTTGTCTGTGTATAATATGTAGAAAGAAATGTGTTCTTAATGGGTTTAAGTAATGACTGCAGAAATTAATGGCAAAATCCTCACAAATTCACCATCGATTCAGGTGTCCCTGTCTCTTGGTATCAAATATATGGAGGCTCGAGTGTATCCTGGGAAAATGACACTATGTATTTCCATGCTGTTGGCTACAACCAGAGTATTGACAGGACCAGATGGACCTGTGCTGTGAGTGCTTGTCACCATTATTCTAGAAGGCAAAATAAAACCCCCTCTCCAAGTGGATGGAAATTAAACCAAGACCAATGTAGTTTCATTTAACGCCAACGTTCTCCTTATGAATGGTGAAATGGAAAATTCTACAACATATTGGAGTTTAAAGTTGTTCGGACTAAAGAAGAAAATCTGAGAAAATATAACTCCCTTTTTCCTCACCTTCCTTTTAAAACTGAAAGAAAACAGGTGATATGAAAATCTTAATCTAAGTAATTTGTATTTTCCGCCTCTAAAATAATCTTAATTGTCAAGAGAAGTCTGCGTGTGGTACTGTGGAGAGAGAATTTGTTACATATATAGTTAACTTGAGCAAGTAATTCAGAAACTAGTCACTGCTGAATGATTTTTATCTGAAATGCCTACTATGCAGTTTGAAATTTTAAACATTTGAACCATATTTTTGCTGATAAATCCTGATTAATAACAGATGTTGTATATAAAATTGTTGTGCTAAATCGTTTGCTGGAAAAAAACCAAGAATATCCATCAAACAGGAGTGAAATGTAACCTGTTAATTTCAAATGGTTCCCACATAGAACTGCCTGGAATGTAGTCTAACATCTGTAAATGCTTCTGATGCCTGGGACCCTATTCTTCTTAGCACAGGCATGGACTTCATCCTGAAAGAGCCTTTTTTGCTTAAAATGTGACACAGAGAGATAAACCAAGGGAGAGAAAGGAAATGACTGGTGATTTTGAACCATTAATATGTTAGACATCTCAAATGCCCCATGGAGTCACATAGCGCCTTAACCAAGGATTAATTTAGACTGAACCATAAACTAAAGATAAAACAAAATTGCTGTGAAATGCTAATAAAAAAATTTCTTCCAAAGCTACTCTATCAAGTAAATCTTAAAAGAAGAAAATGTTCCACAGCTGAAGACTGATTAAAGAGCTAAAATGAAATGAAAGAAAGAAAATATAAAAATCCAAAATAATGCAGAAAACAGGGCTGTCAGTGCTAGGTATGCTAATATCCTTACTCCTAATTCACTGGCTGGCAGATTGCTTGTACTTCATAAGTTTTTCCTTTCTGTGAAGATAAAGACATTGAAATAAATGGGATTGAGTTGAGGTGAGGGTGAGGTTAATAATCTGATCAAGAACAAGAAGAGATAGACCTCAGTTTTACTAAGATTCAAATGAATAAATGTAGGGATTGACATTATGGTGGTTAACACTAGGAAACAGCCTCCTTTTGGATATGAGTAGCTCTGGCTGGAAATGGAATGCTAATATTAACCAGGTTGGAAAAAACCTCCAAGTTATTGAACTGGAGTGATAAACCTTCATTTATTAAGGAATTCCCAGTGTCCCCAATAAAAAAACTCTCATACTCTGTCAACAACTCAGCTGTTGGTTGTAAAATGCCAGGAACTGATTCAGTGAATGATTGTTGTTGTGATTGCAAATATGTTTAAAATAGAAAAAGAAAAGACACTGTATAAAAAGCCCAAAATAGCAGAGTTCGTATAGTTTTTTTCTAAAAATAAAAAAATAAAAAAAAAGAGAGAAAAAAGTTAAAGAGAAACTAAAATAAAAGGGCAGAAGTAATAGAAGTTAGTATGTCTGAAATATTTAGTAATTCTGGCTGTATTTGTCTTGTAAGAGCTAAAAACTCTCTAAACAGAAAAATATGTATAAATAGTAAGTTTCTACAAAATGCCAGTACAGAGATATGTCTTTAGTTTTGACTTGAAAGTCAAAGATTCTGTTACATATAAGCTATGCATTCCCAGCTATAACTTGAGCATCCACTTACATGTCCTGGCAGACCAAATTAGAAATGCTAAGAGATGGTCTTAGCAAATGTTAATGTTAAAATATCTTGGCATACACAAAAATGTATCTATGCTTGGCCCTATAAATTATCGTACTAAAAAACCCAACAAAAGTGGACTTTGCACCAAAGTGAGCTGTGTTGGAAAATCACTATATCTGACCCAAGAATTGACTCGATACCCTGTGGGCTCAAAGGGAGTATGTGTTGCCTGGTAAGCTGCAGCCAAAGTGCTCATCCTTTAGCTGCTGACCTTCTGAAATGCAGCATGATTATTCTCAAAAGGTTAATTACTCTCAAAGAATGAAGTAGATTTGTTTTTTGTTGTTTTGTTTTGTTATTTTCCTAACAGTTCTAAATATTAGAACCTTCCTAAAGAAGACTGTCATGAGACCAATCTCTCTGAATGGGTGTGAGTGTTATGGCCCTGAAGAATCAGAGGGCTATAGCTAGAGGGTGTATGGGACAGTTTTATCTTGCAGAACACAGATTGGTATGTTCTGAGAAGTGAGCAAAGGGAAAGAAGACCACCACTACAGCACTCTGTGTTAAGAAATTATGTACTTGCCTACAGTATCAGCTTCTTTGTATAACATATTAGGGTACTGATTTTTCAGGAACATCTCTGAGACTGAAGGGGTTTGTTTGTGGCCTTTTTTGGAGAGATAGCTGACTCATGCTCTCTTCATGGAAACTCTTGTTTGATTAAGTTCAGTTCCTAAATATACTGACTTCTTAATTCACCTCATAGAAAGGTGATAGTGGTGACATCAGGAGATGACTGATCTCAGGATCCTTTTGGTTCCTGTTCAAAATGTAAAGAAGGTGTATTTGGCCTAGGATCCTTTTCAAATTTCTTTTTCCTTCCCTGTTTGTATCTGACATCAGGTGGTTGATGCAGCCACCCAATGGAAAAATCAATCATTCTCCTTGACAGTGCAGCAAAAAGAAACCGCAGATAAACAAACACAAACAACCCAAACTCCACCTTATGACTTACACTGAATTCCACAGACTTTGCCCAGCTGGGCAGCCATATGGTAGAATTTGTAAGTCCCAGTTTTGGGAAAGGCCCAAACATTGTGACTGCTACTGAAGGAAAAGCTTCCTCATTTGGAGCATCCTCCACATCTGTTTATTCAGGACAGGAATGCTAAAGATCAGAATGAAGATGGACCTAATTTGGTTGCTTGCTATATATATCTTACATATTTCAAAAATACTGGATTCAAAAGAAGGATCCAATGTGCCTAACTATTCAGGATGCAATTATTATGAAACCTATTTAGGCGAAATCATAGGTTATATAAAACTTGCATTACATAAAACTTTTATTTAAAAATTCAAATGAAATAGTTCCATAAATTCTACTGGTTAACAAAAACAATTTCCTGAACTATAAAACTTGCAATGTTTTGTTCTTAGCTAAACCATTTTTTACTTTATAGAGATTTAGAATTATAATCCTCCCTTCCCCTCCCCTCC
>VZRZ01001590.1:1038164-1059276 GCA_013398175.1 Climacteris rufus | reverse complement strand
ACTTCCACCCCCCCAAATTCTGGACAGCATTATTGTACTGGTATTTATTAAAGTAGAAAAATGGCCTCTACACTGAGAGTAGGGCAAATGATATTTACCTTTATATCTCTTAGCTTAGAGATATTTGTCTGCTAGAGCATATTTAGAAGTAAAAGACTCTCAGAAAACGAAAATCTTCTTCTTTATTGTGCCTAGTTCTTTCAGCACAGCTGAAATGATCCCATACTAAGGTGATGTTTTCCAGAGTAAAGAAAAGTAAATTAAATTACAACTTCTTTTCTTCTAGCAGTCACATATTTACTGAAACATGGCTGAATTTATCCATGAAATGCACAGATTAAAGTTCCACCACTCAATGCAATTTTAAATTTTACAAAGCAACTCTTTTTCTTTTTTTAATTCTCTTCATGGAACCAAATGCAAGTTATGGGAAGAAAACAAACGAACAAACAAGAACAAACCTGGTGTATTTAGATGGGCATTGGAACTGAAGCAAGGAAAAGCAAAACAAACAATGAAAAATGTTTTTGGACTGAACTGCTTTTAAAATTTACTATGAAATATGCCCTTTCAGGGTTCTCAATCCTTTTCTCCTTAATCTTTCATAGCAGATCTCTCAACTTTGTTGATACCCAGAGCATGGTGGGAAAAGCTGTGATCCACAGTGACAGTTGCAGCTGGAAAAAGCAGCATTTCTCATGAGAGTCCCCTGAACAGAGCACCCCATCTGCTTCATAACACTGCAGCCTATTTCTAGGGCCACATGTGATACACAGCTAGTTGGAGACCTAAGTGGTGGTTTCTGGAGGTAGTTTCTAGGGGGTTCCTGGAGCTGGAGAGAGAACCCTCTGTGTTGAACTGGGAATGCAGGAGTTGCTAGCAGCACAGCAGGGGACAACAAGATGGGCTCTGGAGGAGGAATCCTCCTGCACAGACACTTAACAAACACTGAAGGGGGGTTTCTAACCTGTAAATCAGTGGGATTTTCACAACTGAAATATATAGGTGGAATAGTGAGAAGGGAAGAAACTAAATACAGAAAGTATACAGCACATCTGAATAGCCTTTCTCACAGAAACCTTAACTGACATTTAACCCTGGAACACAAAAATGCTTATTCTGTATTGATGACTTCGGTACTGATGGGTACATTAGTAACTGCTACAGAATGCTTGTACCCTGTAATCTTGAATCTATCACATCTTGCTAGGACCTACTAATGTCACCTGAAAACTGCTGGAGGACCAGGTTGCTTTTATTTTACCAGCAGCCTGTGCTGCTGTAATGCAAATGTCCATCAGCCTGGCCATTGCAAGTTGAAGGGGAGTGTAAAAGAAAATAAACAGTATATAGAAGAAAACACTCCATGGTGAATTGTGAGTTTTCATGTTTAATTAAATATTATCTGATTTACGTGGGGCTGCTACAGAAGATTGAGTTCACTGCACTAGAATTACATTAAAAAATCAGCCAAATTTGATAGAACTGGTATTTTGTTGGTGCAAGTTTTAGGCCTTGACTATGAAATCTAACTTCTCTCCTGTGAACAGAGGATGTCCTATATTGTTTTTTGCCCTTTGATGAGAAAATCTGCAAATACACATTAAGCATTTACAAAAAGGGAAACTTAACAGATACACTTTGGGTCATTCTGGAGTTAGAATTTGATTAGAAAGACACAAATTTCTCATCTTTAATTAAATGTATAGTAAAAATATTCTGAAATATGCATATTAAAACTTAAAGTTACTACAACCCTAATTTAAACATTATTTCGATTTAGCCAAATATAGTTTAAGCTTTCTTTTAAAAATTACTGCCATACCATGAGCATCTCAGAATAATCCTTTATATTAACTGCAGAAAGCTTCTAAGAATGCTCTGATAGCAAGACTGTGAAGTGCAAGTTTACATGCAGTGTTGAAGATATTCATTAAAATTGTAATTAGGCTCACGATTAAATTCAGTCGCAGTAGAAACTTTGTGTGTAAGTGTTGCTACAGGAAGAAACCTCCAGTCTGAAAATTAGTTCAACAGTCTGAGCTATTTTAATTATGCAGAGTTGATTATCATTGGAGAAAGAAACCTTTATTACTGCACCAGAATACTGATTCCTCCACCCCCCAGCACACTGCTTGTTTTTCTGGGTTTCAGTGTGGTCTGTTTAGATAGCCTAATGATGTTCTGAGTAAATAATAGGAAAGTTAATCTGAGTAAGTTCAGGATCTTACTATTAACCTTTTATTAAATGACCATTCATATGATAACACCTATCTTGCTTATCATGTTACAGTGGTAGCTTCTGGTTGTGTATGGAAACTTGTAGGGAGGTGTTTTTCAATCTGCAGAATTTTACAAAGCTGCATTCCAAGGCAACATCTTGTTTCCATTTTTGCAAACCCAAAGCTAGTGACAGAGATGCTGATGGATGGCTTTAACTGTCTGAAATGTCACAAATATACCTAAATTTGGCAAATCTGGGTATAGCAGAAGGAAATGTCCCTCCCCCTATTCATGTCTAATTTGATTATCGACAGAGTCCCCTATCTTAGCAGCAGATTTTGTACATCAGTTGAGAAGAGCTTGATTCTCTGAAATGGAACATGACTTTATTTCAAGTGAAAAAGCAGAGGGTACAGCACACATTCTACTTGCCAACTCCTTCATGCACATGTCCTAGTATGGTTTGGAGGTGATGAGTAGTTGTGCAAAGATATTTGGACAGGATAATCTGACTGCATCACTGTGCTTTGCTCCCTCCCTTAGTCTGCAGTGGACAAAGAGTCAAGGCAGCTGTTGCTCTGGTCTGAAAGGGTTCTTCCATCCATCCCTTAATTTTCATCTGTTGTCCTGGAGTTTAATTTCCAGGTTTCACACACAGATTAGTCATTGCTATTTTGTTATAACAGTACCTTTGGCATTCCTTTATTTCTGTGTGGTTTGGTTTTTTTCTTCACGTCTGCTGCTTGTCAGATGTGTGTACCTTTCCCAAATGTGCTGGTTTTCTCCAAGCTGGTCCTTTGTATGTGTCTCTATGATTCTGAGACTCTTGGAGATGTGTAAATATTGAAACTTTGTCATGTAAGCCATGTAAGGTATGAAGTATTTCTTTAATTTGTCATAAAGAAATGGATATGTCCAAATAAATTGAGGTATTTAGTCAGATTAAAAAAATTAAATCCTAACTACTTGTTTAGGTACTTTGATGTAATACCTTCTACTTGTCCGCTACTGTCTATATTTCAGAGCCTAGAAATATATATTTTTATTTGAAAATAAAGCATTTAATGTGGATTTAGGTTAATACAAGTGGGCTAATTCTCATGATAAGGCATCACCAGATGAAAAGAAGACTAAGCAATTCATTGAAAGCTGTGGCAAGCTTGTTCTGTGGTCTAATATAAACATGCAGTTCTTCATCCACTTGCTATTGTTACTGTTGCTAAAAATAGAGAAAACCCTCAGCTAAGACTTCAGACTGAATAGATCTCACACTGTTGTCACCTCTCAGTTGTAGAGAGAGGCAGCAGCTCTTGTAAAACCAGAATACATTACCCTTCTTCTTCTTCTTTTTTTAAAATTTATTTGTTTTTAAATGAACTGGTTTGTGTCTGCCTGAAAATGTTCAGTTTATTGGATGCACAAGTTTAAGATTAACTCCTGATTGCTGTAGGTGTTCCTACATGGCTATTTTTTGTATTTGTAATTATTTTCAATAGTGCACTGTAATAGGTGCTATCCACATAGTGCTGACAGCCCTAGCCTGTTATTAATGATGTTCTACATTATTCTTTTGGGAGGGAAGAGAACAGACCTACAACTTTGTGATCTGATTGAATTCTGTGCTGCTAGCAAATGTTGAAAGGATAAAGAAGTTGCTGGTACAGATCCAGCCTGGGTGAATATGCAGGGGTTTGAAGCCCAGGTAGTGACATGATTGTTTTTTTGTGATAGTTGCATAGTGATTTTACTTGTTTTTTCATTGGTTTCTTGTTGCCAGGAAGTGACTGGAGCAACCCGATCTACACATTAACTCAGGTTGGTTCACTTCTTTGTTAGGTGTTTTAACAGAACAACACTATCATGGGTACCTAAGAGTGGTTTCTCCTTTCAAGGAAGACTGCTTATGCCCACTTTTACTCTGCAGGAAAGCAGAAGTTGCATGTCCTGTTGTTAATTTGGTCAAGAGTAAGCATCCAGTGTAGGCACACAGTTCTTCACCTTTGCTGGCAGTTTTTTTGCAGGATGGGTTGTACCTGGTAGATAGTTCCAAACTAAGTAAGACATGGGTAGGACTGTCCAATGGATATTCCATAAAATTCTCCACTGTTCCTTTACTGAGAGAGGATTTACAAAAATGGAGGAAGGATGGAGGGGAAAGACTGAAGGCAGTAGCAGTGCACATCTCATTCTAGGCCTTGAAATACTTTCTGAAAGGATTTCAAAATCTTGCTCTCACTGCAAATTATTTCTACAGACATCTTAGTATTTCCTTTCTAGTTTTTTTTTTTAATTAAGTTTTACTTTATACAGTACAAAATACATGGTACTGGGTTGTTTTGGGTTTTTAAATTGATTTACAGAATATATTTTTTCTTTCATGTTATTTTCTGTCTTGCTGTCTGTATTAGAGAAATAAGGGGTAATCATATATTTGTTGTGCTTCTGTTTGTTGACAATTGGTGCTGCTATATCTTTTTACTACAACGGAGGCTCTTAGTCATACGTCATCTCCTTAACCTGTTTTTTCAAATAAATACGTTTTTCCTTTATTCTGGCCAATAAACAATCTTCCGTGTTTATAATAATGTATCTATCTTTCTCCATTGAAATACTGAATACAGCAAAAATATGAGTTTTAAGAAATATTAATATGACAATACAAACCTTACCAGGTCTGACAGTAACACAGGTGAAGATATTCCTTAGTCTGTCTCTGTCTTCTTAAATAGCTCTCTGCAAATCATAGTGGATGGATTGACATGAAAGTAATTTAAATAGTCATTTTTATTACTGATTTAAAGCCTGAAGCTGGAAAAAATTGTCTCAAGTAATACACTTTTAAAAGGCTTTCCCTCCCACCACTCTCTGAAAGAGGAGTTAGTCTGTGTCAGGTGATTGCCAATGCATTTGTATTTTGAAAGTTCCAGCTGCCATTGAGTGTTGTTTTGCTACAAAATGTTGCCTTTACAATAAAAAAACCACTTGCGGGAAGTGCCTATACACATTATTTAAGGTATTCCTAAAGAAAGAAGCATATTTTCAGATTACTATCAGAAGTAGATTCAAGCATTTATTGTTTTATTATTGTAGTGATTTATATTCTGAACATCTTTTGGAAGCAATTGAAATTTAGTTAATAGATATAAAATGTTCTTGTGAATTTAAAAATTCAGTTAATTTAAATATGTTGAATGAGTAAGTAAATAAGTTCATCAATATACATTTCACATTAAAAAAAGAAAATTATTTAATAAAATAAATATCTTTCTCAGTGAAGTAAATGATGTAATACCTTCTGGGGGACTCAGTCTCCCAGGATTTAGGAATTAGGTAGATCTCATTCACTAATGTCTAGTTCTAGCCCTAATCATGGAGGGGGAAAATAATTGTTTTGGTTTTTTTTTCAGGTTACAGGTGGTTGCTCTGTTTTTCATTATCTAATCACTGAGTTTTCTAGCTGGATAAGCAGTAGTGAAGAGAATATCCCCTCTCCCTGGACTTCAGAGGCTACTGCAATAAATTCACATTGAAAATAAACCTGTAGTATTAAGGTTTTAATGAGACACCTTCACCCTGCTTTTGGACATTTTACAGACTGTCATAGTTTAAAATTCAAAGTCACTTTATTTTTTAAATGAAAACATTATTTATTTTTTAAATGTGATTTTCACATAAACTGCTTAAACTTAGCTTAATTACTCCTATTACATACTCATTTGGTTTATTTTTTTAGCCCTTCCTGTATAGACAGGAACAGAACTGGTATTTACAGGAGTTAATGATAAATAAATGAAAAGAGCTAATAGAAATATCATGTGACACACATTTCTACCTTTCTCTTAACTATAACAGGGAAAAATGAACCAAAATCAGGCCATGGATATCTTTTGTTTTCTGTCATTTTACCTGGATAGCACTGCTTTATGTCACTGCTTTATGTCACAGTGCTTGTACTGAAAAGAGCAGATTTAAAATGGACACACAGAGTCTTTGTCCTCTAAACTGTGTCCAAAGAATGGAGTGTTTTCTGTCCCTGTCTGTTTCAGGGGACATGGGGCACTTAACATCCTAAAGAACTGAGTCCTTGCCTTTCAGCTTGTATATGTAGTGGAATAAGTACATATAGATTTTACAAATATTAGTGATGTGCTTCTTGCTCAAGGATCTTTCCATCTTGGGTCCGTGATGATTAAGTGAAAATGTGGCTTGAACCATCTGTTGACAACAGTTCTGAATTTTACATGTTAGGCAAAAATGCCCTGCAGCGAGGAAATGGTGGTGGGGGATAGGGTTAGGTGGTAACAGGATAAAGTCACTTCCTCATCAAATTTGTGTATGTTTTTGGGCATTGTCAAGAAGCAAGTGAGAGAACTTTTGCTTAAATCACTGTGTTTTAAAAAATCACATTATAAAAATTCATTCTTCAGGTTTAGCATCTTTTTGTTGCTGAAGAGAAAAATCTTGAGTAGGTGTTACAGAAGGATAAAAAAAGGCCTCTAGGATTAAGGCCTCACAGCTGTTTGACAGTATATATTAAAACATCCCTTTGCCTTTTTAATTTTTGATTTTCCTTTCAAGTTTTTCTTGGTACCTCAGTGGAATTGGGGGAGAAATTATTAGCACAATACTACAGTTTGCAGTTGCAATGAATTGTATTTGCGCACTAGACAGGTAGGCTGAAAATGGCTTAAGGGAGTAACAAATATTTTTGGTATGTGTTTTAAATACTTGAGAGTGAAGATGTCTGAAAAGCATCGGGGGAAATAATGAAGCAGCCGAACCTGTCTGAATATTTATTTTTCCTCAGTCATGTTTATATACTAGCTAGTCCTTTTTTTCTCTCTCTTTTTTTTTTTTTTTTCCTTTTAAAAGTACCTCATAGCTGCATTCCCCAAATAATCTCCTGGGTTCCCTCCTTTGCAGTTTTTTCCCTTGTGGACAGAATTTTACTGCTTTTTTTTTCATATCATAGAGTGTGCTGTCTGCCTATGTAATTTTGGGGTTTTTTAGACCAAGAACTGGCTTTGAGGAAGCAGTGTAGAAATTTAACTCTCTGTATACAGCATGATGGCACATTGCTGTGAAGAAAATGATTTAGGAATGGTGATTTCCCAGAGGAGACTGTCCCAGTGCCCAGTGGCTGGTGGTGATTGGAGATCAGCTTCACAGAGGTACTGCGGGCTGGCAACACGGGCTGCTGAGAAAAAAAGGGCCTTTTCTCACTTTCCTTGCTGAATACCTTCCTGGGGGGAAGACTGGAGGGTTACTTGTGCAAAGGAATAGATATATAAATATATGTATATAAAATGTATTTCTGGAATATGTTAAACTGCTACTGCAAACGAGGTAGTGGTGTAAATTTTTTGTGTTATCTAAGGAGAAGAAATACCGGAAGGAAACAATAACTTGTTGTCAGAATTTTAGCTCAGGCTAGGCACTAGAGTTAAAAACCCCCTTCACTCATGTGGCCCCTGCCCTAAAGATAGGCTTGACTATCTGCAGATCTCCAAGATTAAATACGAGTGATGTTAGACATGGTATTGCCTTGTCTGATACTTTTACATTTAGAGGAGAACGAGACTCTAAATGATGGCAGAAGAGAGTCTGATTCTCCAAACCAATGTCTCTTTGTATCTCGTGGGAGACTCACATGTCAATTCAGCTATCTTATCTGACACACCTTTTCCTTGCTTCAATTACTTACTACTATTATTTCATGTGCCAGGTTGCTGTCTTCACTGACAACCCTGAACTTACTACCTATTTGTGTTAGACACCTGTTGTCTCCCACGTTTCCCTGAATACTTCATACTCTACCTCAGGTCCTGATGGAAACTAGTCATTTAAAGGAAGAAAGGCACACAACCTATGTGCCTTCCACGATTGTTCTTCTTGAACGAAAAAATTTAAACAGGTGTCTGGAGCCAATACACTCGAAATAACTCTTGTGGGAATGCTTAACTTGCTGCAAATACTGTTTGACATTTCCTCACCTGTGTTGAAGGAGCAGTGACAACTTGACTGATGGATGGAAGGGCCTCGTGGCTCTCTGGCTGTCATTGGTTCTCTATTTACAGTTCAAGTAGTGTTTTGCTACCCTCTGAGATCAACTCTCAGAGAAATCAGATTAAAAAAATACTGTAGATCTCTGAGCATATGTACATTGTTAGTGAACATTCTTCTTCTGTGCATGTATGAACAGAAGTATGTCACTTCCTTTTCCATTAGAAAGGGACATAACATTCTCTGCTGAAGAATCCTGCATGTAGGGAAAAATGTACCTTGTTCTTCTGAAACTGTCTGCAAAAAAATTTGTTCCTTTTAAAATTAAAATATAGAAAACAAAGTCTTCTTGCTATCAAGAACTTCTTCTGCACTTGCTTCTTTGACATCTCACAAAGACAGGTATCTTTTCTGATTAAGAATTTAATGATTCATGTGCTTGCTGGGTGGGTGACTGAAAGCATTACTTCAGTGCTGAAACAATGATTTTTTCAGGGGGCAAATTATTGATGCCAAGCTGCCTCTGCACACTGTAAAGCCAAATTAATAGAAGCAAGTAAAACAGCACTTATAGACAATGGGTGTAATATAATGAACCTTTGGAAGTTTTACCATCCTCTTTCCTTATAATTCTGGTAGTTTCAGAAGACTGGAAAGAATAGGCAGATTTTATTTGACTCTTTCATACTAAAGGTGTCACAAAGCAGTCTGGAAGAAGAAAATAAAAATAAGCATGAAAAGACTGAGTTCTAGGATTGTAGTGGGAGATACAGTCAAAATCCTATGTTTGTTGATTGATGTGATTGTGTTAGGCAGCTCAACTTTCCACCTTTTAAAAAAAAATAATTTTCAGAAGAAATAAGTATGACAATATAAGACTTTTTTAAAGCTGGAATTTCTCTACTTCTCATTCAGATGATTTCTTAGAAAGAATTCACCAGTTTGATTAGAAGCATTGTTACCATGTGGTTTATGACACTAGTCAATTTATGAAAAGCGGATTTAATAGAATATTGTCATTTTAACTCCTTAAATGCACAGTTCCTTTCAAAACCATCTACACTTGCAAAGGTTCTCTGAATTTATGCAATTGTGGAGAAAAAGATAAAATGAAAACATAATTATGTGCTATTTAAAGGGAAACAGTTCACTGGACTGTGCTACTGCCACTTGAACCCTTTTGTCACTGGCATTCTCCAAGATTTTATTAGCTCTGAAAATCTTCATTTACGCCTTCTGGGACAAGCACAGAAACCAGGCAGAGTAATGAGGCTGCCTCAGAAGGAGGAGCTGGTTTACATAGTCGAAAAAGGAGCCTGGAAGCCTCTGACGAATCTCCTCAATAGATTGATCGTAATGGTGTTGGGGCACTGCAAAGTGCACATAATGGTTGCAGTTGTGACGAGGAAAATGTGCACTTCAATATTTTTTTTAATCTTTGCTTTTGGGTATGTCAGTGAAGCACAATGCCCTGTAAAGGAGGAAGGAGTGAATTACAAGATTGTGGATGGCTAAAATATTTGTTTTCATTGTCTGAACTTGCAGCCTAAGTCCTTTCCAAAGTGTTTTTGAAGATGCTTTTCAGCATGCCCAGCAAAACCCATACCTCATCAGTAGTCATGAGATGAAGTTGCACTTGCTAGCAAATGGGCTATCTGGGCAAAGGCATTTCATGCCAGAACCCTCTTCAATAAATTTCAGTGGAACAGCATAGTAAAGAACATGACTAGGCCAAGAAATTTCTGTATTGCTGAAATATGAGAGAAACATTATAGACAACTGCTCTGTACTCCACTGAACATGATACAATTTCACTTCAGCTGAATTCCTAAGTGAAATTTCTAGGTCTTTCTATTGAATAGGGCAACACTCTGTTGAGCTGTTTAGGATTTACATATTTTATTAATTCTTTGAGCAACCTCATCTCATGGAAGGTAACTCTGCCCATGGTACGGGAGTTGGAGCTCGATGATCTTTAAGATCCCTTCCAACCTAAAACATTCAGCGTTTTTATGATTTAAATAACAATATGAATAGCACTGTCAGTTATGGTGAGTCCACAAAATTTGAGGTATGGAGGGGATGATGTAGAATTAATATATTTTTTAAACTTTATGACAGCACTGATAAGGAGATTCTCCTGGTAATTCCACAATAGAAGGTGAAAATAATTATAATAACGAAGAATAGAAATTCACAGTTAGTGGAAGAGAAGTTAGACGATGATCTCATGATTTTTGTTAGCTATTGCAGAAAATGAAAACTAAGGTAGCCTTCTGCTGGGGTGTCTTGGGCTTTTCTTCTGAGTTCTCCTCTAATACCCGGAGGCTGTGGTCAACTAGGGTGAATCAGGAGAAATTAAATATATTCCTGGGCTTCAGCACAGGGTCACCGCTTCTAACAGTGAACAAATGCTAAAAGGAATGCATATGGTCCTCTTCATTGTGCATATTTTGGACAGTTCTTACAGAGAAGATGTATTAGTCACATTAGATCAAAATGCTGCCAAAAGAATAAGAATGATTTGAATAGAGTTTATCAGTAAATAACTGCAAAATGTGATGGAACAAGAGCAGACCTCAACAGTTATCTACATATTACTACACCATTTTTAGAATTTATGCAAAATGTCAAGGGCTGATTATTATTCATGAGAAAACATCGAAGAAAATTCATCAGCAAAAGACCCTTTTTGCAATAACAATACCAGCAATGTTCCTACCCTGCTTTCTGAACAGACATGAGTACCTGTTTGATCTTGGTTTGAGGTAGATGCTCAAATACCACCAGAATTAGTGATGTTTCTAGAAATATATGTACTCCTGTCCCTTGACTGATTCCTTGATGCCATATGTCGATGCTCCCACACCTGCTTCTTCAGCTATTCTCTCCCCAGATGCATCATGGACCTCTGGCTGATGCAGGCTGGTGTTGGGGCTGTTTTTTTCTTCAGACTCGTCCTGCCCAAGGGTTCCTCTCCTGAAGTGAGTGTTGCATTTAAGCTGTGCAAAGTGTTTGTCACACAGTCCTCACTGAAAATGCAGGCTAAGATTTTTTAAGACTTTTAGGAAGAAATGGTATTATGGTATTTAATTTGGTTCCCTTCTGTCCACCTAATGCTTGGCTACTCTGAAAGTGGTTCCTGCAAAAGTTAGGATCACCACTCTTGTAGTCATAGTAACTTTCCTGCATTGCCTTGGAAGTACAGTGTTGCCTGCAATCACTACAAAACTTGTCCTGACAGATCTCTTTGATTGTCTCCACACAACAGCTCCTTCATCACAACTTACAAAGGAACCCTAAGGACGTAATTCCTTCTCTGGGGAAATCTCTTCTGGGGGCTTTTATATCACTTCCTTTCCCTTATGTGTATATGGACCTCACCAGTAGAAATAAATTTTTCCCTTGAAAATTTTCTGTCCTAGATAAGATTAAAATTTCCACTCTTATAATCCCAGTGGAGAATCAGCAGGGATGATACTAGTTTAGGTCGCCAGATGTCATGTTTTTCAGCTTCATTGCCTGAAACTGAAAGTACAAGACTAGAGTAAACTGTAGCTCTTAACTATCAACATGTTCAACTATTTAGGGAAGTTTCAGGAGCTAACAGATAGGAAGTGGTTTATTACAATCTGCAAACTAGCCATGAAGAGGTATGAGGAATCCCCAGTGTTATTTTCTGACAAAAGCTACATTTAAAAAATCAGATTAGAAACTCTTTTGGAGCTGATTTTAAATTATTCTGTGAAGAACTTGCCTTTCTAGAGTTGTTAAACTGTGTCTTAAAAGATCTCCAAATATATAAATCCACCCAAGAAACAACAGAGAAGTGCTTTTAACCCCTCACTTTAAATAAGTTATGATAGAAGGAAATGTTTTGACCAGCAGGAACAAATCTCATAATGCCATTTAGATAAATTAAGACACTTTCTTATTTAAGTTATTACAGTTATATTAAATAAATATTCTGGGATCAGCTACCAGTATGAATACTTTTGTAAGTACATGCCTTTTATATTGATATAAAAATAATCCTGACCTGCTTTATCATAATTATGGAGGAATATCATACATTGCTATCAGCATATATAGCTTTTTGTAAAATAGCTATGCAGAATTGTTAGAATAACATCTCTACTATTGGTCAAATGTTAAAACGATTTTTTAAATTTTCATGGCACTAATATCTTGTCCCCATAATGCCTGTGTTATTTCTAAAATATTAGTAAACACACTGTGGTAGTAACTTAATTAATATTCATAGGAAATAATTGTCAAGGGAATTTGCTGATATTCCAATCTGAATGAAAGTCAAAGTAAATTTCTGTTGGAATTTTCTAAATGCAAACTACATGCTTCTTTTTTTTTTTCCCTCTTAAATTAAAACAAAACACCCACAAACTAAACAAGCAAAAAAACCCCCAAACATATGAGAAAGATTTTGTCATACTTATAGTACTACCAGCTGTCTAGACACATAAGTAATGTGAGGTGATGCTGTGATGGTGTACTTTCCATTCTCCTATTCCTCCTTGCTGTTAGACTCTTTATTGTTAAGGAAAAACATCTATTCCCTGCTTAAGAATTTGCTCTTTGAAATAAAAAGAACACATTTCAGAGGAGTAGGATACTGTCATTGTCATTGTAACTATATTTTTTACATAATCTTTATGATAAATGAACATAAAGCAAACAAAGCTAAGGAAGGCTTGTGTAGCACTGTATTAATGTGTCTGTAAAACCTTTTTCTCTCTCGTTCCTTTCTCTCTAGAATGTTAAATAGGAGCCCTAGCTTGGGAATCAATAGTTCAATTAGATTATATGGTAGGTTTTTGGATGGCTGTTAGCATAGCCAGGAGATTACTTTCCTTGGATATTGGGAGAAAGCTGCTCTGGAGTGGAAGGCTGTAGCTGCACTTCGAGCCAGCCTGCACTGGGACAGAACTGCGGTACAAAACAGCCATAAGCTTGTGGTTTTGTTTTATGCCTGCTGGATGCTCAGGGACTCAAACATAATTAGCTATCCTGCATCCAGGAGGAAACAGAAAGCATTTGCAAGCCATACAAACAATGAAAGGAAGTATTAGGCCCTGGTCCCAAAAAATATGTACTTAACTTTAAGTTTGCAAATTATTGCACTGGAGTTAACAGTGGTGTCTAAGTGCTTTAGAGTGTTGGAACATGAGTGCTGTAAAATGACACTGTGTAGATATTATGGGATAGCTGATTACAAGACTTCATTCTGAAAGTAAAAAACAAATTTTGTTCCATGGTGAGGTAAAATTCAAACTAAAGTTTGCTTTTTGAAATCATTAATGAGCATAGATGTATGCAAATAACCCTGCCTAATAGCATCACAAGTAGCTTGGGCAACAGAGAGAATGCACTATTGACCTCCTAAAATAAATGTTTGTAAATTCTTTTTTCCAAAATACCTCAAAGCAGAATGTCTGCTGTTCTGTAACATCAACATCCATGTGCATTGCGCAAATGCCATTTTGCTTATTTGTTGGGTATCTAACACAGAAATATTTGAGCATGGACTTATTCTGTGGCGATGAGATCATTCATATAAATTGCAGTAGATTAAATAGGCTTTGGTTTGCAGTTTTTCACAAACACTCCTCACATAGGAATGAAGTGTATTTCATTTTCATTCACTCCTCACATAACAGTGAAGTGTATTTCATTTTGAGAAGCTTAATTTTTTATCGAATATTCCTGTAAAAATGTTATGTGGATTGGAGAACAAATAGGCATCTATTCTTCATGTTAAACAGTAGCGTATAATTTCTAAAGGAAATGTTGGCATCTAGGTGGTCTTCTGGTATTGCTTTAAAATAAGAAATAAATCTGAATTGTTAGTTTAAAGAGGGCTAAGCATTTTTTAAAAGATGTGTTATCTGGTAGCAACCTTTTGTTTTATAAATGGTCTGTCTGTTCAATACTATAGTTAATATTGCAGGCATTCTTTGTGAAGCTGAGAAATTGCTCACTTTTGTAATATTTTCAGATGAGAGGTTTGAAAAGGTTAGTCTTTATTCTTAGAGTTATCAATTTAGAGAAGCTGTAATGAGTCACAATTAGAAAAATAACAGATTTTATGTTGGTCAAACTACAATTGCTCACTCAAAGAATTAATTAGATGGGAACAAGAGCAGAAACAGGTTCTGGGGAATTTTGAATTTCAGGGCACATAAGAGAGCCCTTATGAGAATCCTATGGAATCCTCTCTGGTTATCTGGATAGCATTTTTGTTGTTGTTGTTGTTGTTTTTTGTTGTTTGTTTTGTTTTGGGTTTTTTTTTGTTTTTTTTTTTGTTTCTGTTTTTTTTGTTTGGCTGGTTTTTTTGTTGTTTGTTTTTTTTTGTTTTTGTTTTTGTTTTTGGTTTGGTTTGGTTTGGTTTTTTTTTTGTTTTGTTGTTTTTTTTCCAAATATGTCCGTAACTGTCCTTAAAATCATGACACTTCTTTATAAAGAGCACTAAGGTTTGTAAAAGGAGGAATGAACTTACCAGTGTTTATTCATGGCTTCTGTTCGATGAGGGAGAACAGAACAGCATCTGATCCCTGAAAGCAGAGCCACCAGGGAAGTAGCTAGGCACACCAGTGCCTCATTCTCACAAAAAAATATTACATTATGTGAGATAGAAATGCACTATCGAAAATTACCATCCTTAGCTGCCTAGGATAGACAGCTACATGGCATGCAGTGACAATTGCCAACGTGACCATGAACAACTTTTGGACTTTCTTTGGTGTTATTGTTACCAGAACAGAAGTTGTCCAGAAACAAGCAGTTTCTTTTTGATTGCATGTCTATTTACTTTCATTTAGTCATCTTTACAGTGGGCCACAATTTAAAGACTAACAGTGACATAGCAACAACCCTGTAAATGTAAACAGAAAACAGTTGATGAGGTTGTTATTTTAAAAAATGAGTTATCTGCTGAGATATGCCAGCTGTTCCTGATCAAGTCTGGTCAAAGGAAATTGAAAGCACCTTTTTAAGCATTGGAAGGGGAGATTGGCAGAGATAAACTTGAATGGACTGAACAAAACCTAAGCAAGTTTACATGATTTGGAAGAAATATGAATTACATGTTTATATTTATAGATATCCCTGGACATGAAAAACATAAACCAAAGGAATAAAGTTTTGTTTAAACTACAAAATGTACAGGCAAAATCTCTTGGAGAGACAAAGAAAGATACTGCTGAACTCTGGACAGAAAACTAAACGCCATGAGTGCAATGTGGTGGGACACCAAAAGCACACACATCTGACTGTGCAGACAACAGTGGACCTCTGGCATATGCACTTCACTGCCTGGGTTGACAGAACATGGAAGATTCATTGGTTTTCACTAAAATAGAGAGAAAAGTAACCATGATGTATAAGGATTCTGGCTCACCCTTTAGTCTGCAACACTGTTTGAAGTTAACAAAAAAAGGAGTCTGTTTATTTGGGAAGTGTTGTCATTTTGCATTACTTTCACAACAAGGTAGAGATGACCCTCAGCAAGAGAGCTCTGGATCTGAATCTCCCCAAAGACTGGGAGGTAATTTTGTTCTGTGCCTACATGCCCATGTGCTGAACCAGTAAGGGTCTAGAAAGCAATTGTTCCATGCCTTTACATGATAGATTAAGAAAGACTTGGTTTGCCATTCCCCTAAGCATCAAAGCTTAACCTTGAAAAAATGTTGAGGAAAATAAACTTAACAAAAAACCAAGACTTCATTGGCTACTGCATCTTTTAAGGTTCAGAGGCTTAAGGACTTTACAGGCAGTTTTTCTGGTTCATCAGCCATGCCTACATGAGGGACAGGCTGCCACCACTTCTGCAGTGACTTGTGCTCTGTCCAGTGTCACTGGGTTATTCTCCCTCAAGAAAAAAAACAGGTGTAAACCAACCTATTTTCAGTGCAGCTGCCACCATGCGAGTGAGAACCTGTCATGATGTTGAAAAATGCCACTGATGACAATGGATGGGTGCCCCTTCCTTCTTGCTCCCTCCACTGAACACTTCTGAAAGGTTAAGGCTAATAGCTGATGCAACATTAACAGCAGCAATAGATAGACATGTACAATGGAACAAGTACATTCAGCATGAATTATTGTTTCATCTTTTCTCTACAAAATCAATGACTAAAGCAAATTGAGCATATATCTGTAAATAAAATTTACCACCCCCGGATTTCTTTGTATCTCTTTTGAAATTCTTAATATTTTGTGGTATCAGGGCTGTAAGTCAAACTAAAGACATTATTAAAAAATCTAGGAAAAACAACATAAAAAACATTATGCATGTGATGAAGCTTCCAATCAATGCTATAGGTTGATAACTTTCTCAGTCATCTAAAAGTTTCATGCCATATAATAACCTGATCCCTCAAGGTACTGACTGGACCTTAGCAGCTGTTTTGTACACATATAGTTTATTTTTTTTTTGCAAAGACACAAAGGAAAGTGTGGTATCTGCTCCAGCAACATTACATGAGAGAGAGTTGGAGATAAAAAGTAGATATGGAAGATACTTAAGAGAGGATTAATCACTTCATGTGATTCACAGCTGAACCAAACTCTGCAGCCTCAGCTCTGTAATGTTTCTGTGGGATTGTGCTGCTGTAGGAGAAAGGGGTTGTGTCTCATTCTTGCTTATGACGTGTTGTCCCTTCCTCATCCTCCCACACACTCCTGGACATCTTGGGCATGTCATCTCTTCCAGTACCACAGTTCAACACCAGCTGTGGCTTTCTGGAAATACTGCTATTCTTTCTTCTCCAACAATAGGCAATAGAACTAATTTGGAGTGTCCCTGCCTTCCTGCTTCAAAAATGGCAGTAGCTACAAGAGTCTGCAGTCTATACAAATGAAGGAGATACTGCTTCTCTTTTTCTGGCGGAATTTAATAGAAATGTGTAGTTTTCAGGAGCCCTGAAGCAGGTAGTTGCTGTCCAAGTAGCTGTTCTGCATTACATACAATGTAATAGCCTGAGTGGATGCATGTTGTGGTTTGAACGTAGCCTGAAGCCTGCCTGAGAAAAAGCTGATCTGAAAATATTCCTGTGAAAGTAAGATACACACACCCCCTTCATCCATTTTCCAAGTTTAATTCCAAAGCTACTGTAAGAAATATGCAGGCAGTCCATGAGACCTTATTGCTTTATTAGAGTGGTGAGCTATGAGTTGTGAGGAACATGACGTTCAGTGGTCTGCAAGAAATGTTGAGACTTCACTGAACACCCATCATTCAAAGCTCCGGAAATCAAAGAAGATGCTCGCTGATATCTGAGAAAACTAAAAATTTTACACACTTGTATAGGTGTCATGAAAGATGTTGACCATCAGGCAGGGTTGAATACTTAAAGAATTTTCAAATATCATTGGCATCTTGAAAGAAAGCCTGAATTAACTCCTCCTCCTGTTGGCAGCTGTTATAGGCTACCCAACCAGGATGAAGAGGCAGATGAAGTATCCTATAAGCAGCTGGCTGATGTTTCATGATTGCTGACCCTTCTTTTTGTGGGAGACTTTAACTTGTTGGATGCCTGCAGGAACAAACACGTCAGAGAGGAGGCAGTCTAGAAGGTTCCTGGAGCGTGTGGAAGAGAAATTCCTGACAGCTGGAAGAGAGCCTCCTGCGGCAGTGATCCACTAAACCTGGTGTTTACAAACAGAGGAGGGCTAGGGCTGAGGATAGAGGCTGAGGCTGAGGCTCAGGCACAGTCAGTATGAAGCCCATCTACAGGGAGAGTTGGGAGGAGGATCCAGGGCACTACAGCATGACCTCGGTGCCAGCGGAGGTTATTGAGTGGATTATCTGGAGTGCAATTACACGACACATACAGGACAATCAGGAAATATGGCCCAGCCAGCACGCGTTGAGGAAATGCAGGTCCTGATCAACCTACCTGATCTCATTTTGTGACAGAGTGACCTGTCTAGTGGAAGAGCCAAAGGCTGTGGATGTGTCTACCTAGACTTCAGTAAAGCCTTTGATATGTTTCCCATCCTTCTCCAGAAGCTGGCAGCCCATGGCTTGGACAGGTGGACTCCTCACTGGGTTAAAGACTGGCTGGATGGCTGGGCACAGGGAGTGGTGGTGAATGGAGTTATGTCAGTTTGTGTCTGTCACTAGTGATGTTCTGCAGGGCTCAGTACTGGGACTGGTCCTGTTTAACATCTTTATTGATGATCTGCACAAGGGGATTGTGTGCACCCTCAATAAATTCACCAATAACACTAAGTTGGGCAGGTTTTTTTATCTACTGGAGGGTAGGAAGGCTACCGTGTTCAGTTCTGGGCCCCTCATGACATGAAAGACATTGAGGTGTTGGAGCACACCCAGAGAAGGGCAATGGAGCTGGGGAAGGGTATGGAGAACAAGTCCTATGAGAAGCGGCTGAGGGAGCTGAGATTGCTTAGCCTGAAGAAGAAGAGGCTCAAAAGGGACCTTATCACTCTCTACAACCGCCTGGAAGCAGGTTGTAGCCAGGTAGGGGCCTCTTCTTGCAGGCAACCATGCCAGGAAAAATGGTCCTAGCCACAAGGGGAGGTTTAGGTTTGGCATCAGGAAGAACTTCTTACTAAAAGAGTGGTCAGGCATTGGAATGGACTGCTCAGGGAGGTGGTGGAGTCACCATTCCTGAAAGTGTTCAAGAAATTACTGGATATAGCACTTCGTACCATGGTCTAATTGACAAGGTGGTGTTCAGTCAAAGGTGGGACTCTTTGATATCGGAGGTCTTTTCCAACCTTCATGATTCTCTGTTTCTATGATTCTAAATTTCCAGTGGGGAAAAGGAAGCCTGGATGTGAGGCTGGTGTTGTAGCCATGACAACCAAAACAGAGGAGATGTGAATGAGGCAAGCACTTGGAAACAGAGCAGTGCAGGGCCTTGAAGAAAAGGCCAGATCCTAGGAATAAAGAAGTGGAGCTGGTTGCTGGTATATAGGAGTTTGATCAGAAAAAGCACAGTTGCGTTTTACAACATGCTGTGCTTGTGAATAGCATATGGAGATTTTTATTAACTGAGAGGAGGGTTTTGCCTCTAAAAGAAAGAAAAATACAACCGTAGAAATTATTTGGAGGAAGAAGAACGTCAAGTGATAGGGCTTCAGTGCAAGGAGAGGTGTCTGTCATGTCTGCAGAGAATATTGTGTTATTGACTGTGAAGAAAAGTTATTCACTGTAGGAAGAAAAAGACAATTAGGAATGGAAATTCAGGGAGTCCATGTTTTAATTGTGAGTTATTCCAGTTTGAAATGCCAGTTTGGTTTTGGTTGGACAGAAATCAGAAGTGAGTGTAGATACACAACTGAGCTGTCAGCAAAATGAAGCATGTAAATGGCAAGTACCTACCTAGGAAGGGATGTAAGGACTGTGAAGCAAAGCAGTAAAGAGTTTTCTACACAGATATATGTCTGGATTATCTCTAGGCTCTGTCCCTGTCTTGCTGTGTGATATTGGACAAGTAATATAAATTTGTTTCTTATCCTATCTTGTGACTTTATCTAGTTCACAAAAGTCCATGAAAAGTACGCTTGGGAGTTTTTTAACTATCTGTATGTGCAAAGTTTACCACAATTTGTCTCACTTGATCTTTTAAATGCTACCTTAAGAAATTTACAAATGAAAAATAAGTAGATGTAAAATAGTCTGAGGAGCACTGCAGAATATCCCAAAGTCACAGTGAGTTTCTGTCTCTTACTGCTTATACTCAGTACATTGGGAACTTTTCCTTCTGCCTGAGTGTGGATTACCTGTTCTCCAAAATGCTTTTGGTGCTCTACAGAGCACTCATAAGAGGGCTAATGTTGTGGTTGTCTGCTTCTAAACATCTGACTCCAAGTGTTTCTTTGATCTATGACTGTAAAATAACTCTAGAGTTATTGTACTTAACAGTTAAACATTATTGCTTGAAAAAGAAAATTCTTCTGTTTGTTCTACAATAAATATACATTTATATATATATACACATGTATATAAATACACATGTATTCTAGATGATCTGAGTTCAATTTTCCTGATTACAAAATAGAAAGTAAAGCTACTAATGAATGAAAGCCAATAAATGACAATTGTGTTGTTTACTTAACCAGTGATGTCTTGATCTGCTTTTTGGCTAATGTTGGAGAGACTGATAATTTGATGTCCTTCCTCCCAATCCAGACTAATAGAACTTTGAGAATTTTTCTTAGTTTACATATGTTCTTGGCGTGTTACAAAGCCTATGGCTACTTACATTTTTGGTAGCAGATGTAGCCATTCTCTTTTTTTAATTGTCTACATTGAAAAGCAATAAACTGGAGTGCTCTTCAGGAAGACATGGTACTACACAGAAATTTTGGAAAAATTCAACTGAATAAAAGAGATTAAGGCTACATAATTTATAATTTAGGATTGCAGCACATTCCACCTGTGGCCTCTGAGTGTGCCTTGCTTTCTTTCCAGTTCCACCTTTCACTGGCGAGATGGATCCTGCAGGTCTGGCCACCTCACATGATTTGCTAGGCTGCTCGAGGCCCATACAGCTTTGTATGCTACTGGCACACTAGTAACTCTGGAATCATAAATCTGACCTGCAGCCTATTTTGTTTTCCTCTAAAGGGACAGGTGTATTTGTTTGGTTTCCCACAAATTATGCTATTGGTCAGAGCAAATATAGTATATGGGCACTGTGCTGGCATGGCCACCAGGCTTGATATCAGGTGACAAATTAATATGGGAAATCTGTTGTACTGGCTCCTGAAGATTTTGCCTTTCAGTCCTGGACAACACAAGAAATAGTAATGTGAATTTATTTTTAAAGCTGGCATCACGAACTAACAATAATCTTTCTATTTTCTTACCTGTTAGAACGTAAGCATGATTCTTGTAATG
>VZRZ01001590.1:956367-1037943 GCA_013398175.1 Climacteris rufus | reverse complement strand
TTTTATAACACGCCCTGGTCGCCATTTTTGTTTGTCTTCTCCGCAGCATATTGCAGGAATAAAACCTGCTGGCAATAAGCGGAAAGAACCCTTCCTCGTTCTCTTTATTTCCCTGCGTAAATTAAACCGTTGTGCGTGAGCTAAGCCAAGATTCTGCAGGAGTTCTGATGCTCGGCTCGCCTCTGATTGGAGACTAGATAATGCCGGAGTCGCGTTATTTAGGCAAATGGGACAGATGCAAAAGACACCGAGTTACTCGCGCTTTCTACCCGTGGCACATGATCTTTGTGGTATTTTGAAACAGGTCCTTTACATCCCTAATTTTTGATAATAAGGTTGCTGCCTAAAGAGTTAATTTCTGGGAGCATATACCCAGACCCAGAATTCTCCTTGACCAGTAAAAAACCAGATTGAGTTACTACTTTATTGCTTAATAACCTGGTAGGTTTTGCTTTGATATTTCTCCTTTCAGTTACTAAGGAAGTCACAGATGCTTTTTCAAGAATTGTGCAGAGCGGAATAGGTGTTTCTTATTATTTTTTCAGATGTTTGCATTTTTAGGTCTGGAGTCTCACTGTAGGAACAAAACAAACATGGCTTTGGTCTTGTGTCAATTCTTTTAAATACTTTTGACTATCATTACTGCATGAGGAGAACTTTATGCACCATCAATATTTCAAATGTAAATAAAATAGTTCTTTAAAAATGAAGATCACTTAAAACATAGTGCTGCTTGAATGTTGAAGAGCCATTATGTTTAATAGCATTTTTAAACTATTAAAGTTGAGTGGTTACTTTTTATTTTGCATTTAGTCACTCATGGGAGACATTTATTTTGTCCCATTCTTTGCAAATAGTGATGCTGTTAGTAGAGAAGATTCTCTTTTTGAATAATGGTCTCATTTATATAATATCCTTTAGTATAATATATTCATATCTTAGAGAGAAATGAAAATTCACAAACTGTTAAGGGGTGTACAGAAAATCAAAAGAAAGGTATGTCTATAAAAAATCTTGGGGGAGGGGAAGTAAAAGGGTGAACACCCTCTTCTGGTAATTATTTGAAATTAACACCCTTTTTTAGCAATGATGACATCAATAGGACATAATAATAATAAAAAAATAATTTGTATTATGGATTAGATAAGGTTTTTTTCAATATCCTTGGACAGCATACTCCAGGACAATTCAGAATGGCTGACTGCATGAAAACGCAGGAGGAAATTATGGAATTAGATGCAGCAGTTTTTACAGCTCTGACTTAGCTTTATGTAGGCATTTGAGAGCCATTCTTGCTATTTTTTATTCACTTTTTATGGCTATTCCAGCATGTTCCAGTGATTCTCTTTTTATGCTGTGGTAGCACCAAAAAGAAAGGCTCATTTATTTGCTACAAACCTTGCAGAAAAATGAATAAAGGACTGATTCATCATTTGTTCCACACAACGTATTTTTTCCTATTGCTTTTGGGTGCCTTGCCAAATGCCTGGGTTTATATTTCCTGATACTGAGTGATTTGAAATTTGAACCAGAGAAATGGACAAATTGTAGGTGTAGGTATACAAGCCTTTTTGGACACTCTTGATTAAGACAAAGAAGTGGGAACCAGAAGCCAATGCACATTTAGTAGTACTTGAATCATTGGTGGGATGATGGATGTTGGGTAGATAAATGTGCACATGGATGTGCAAATGCAAGAAGCTATATATATATGTATATGTAGCCACCTTCCTAAATACACAGCCGTTATTTCTATCAGTAGGAATTTGACCGGAATAGAATATAGCTCTACATTTTAAGTAAATACTGCTTTTAAAACAGTTATTTATAGCATAAAATTAGCATCGCCTTTGCTAGACTTTGCAATTACCAGAGCTGCAAATAGAAAGTCAGCAACAAATTTTGGAGGTTTTAGTGTGGTGCTGGTCTCTCTGATCATGTCAGAAGGGACAAATCAATGCATTGCAGCTTAAATAGCATCAGTCTGCTAAAGATTCTTTAGAAGAAAGTGAGATTATAAAAAAAAATCTGCACTACAGGACTATCTTTCACTTTGTTATGCTATTGTAAATTTTAAAATATACTTTAGTTTTAAAGAAGCAAACCTTGCAAATTCTTCTTTTTCATAAAGCAATCAAAATGGATTCAGGCAATACCTTTTTCAGTAACCATGTATCATTTAGCTACCCACTTGTGCTTAGTAACCTTGACTTGATAAAGCTGTTTAAAAAGTTTTAAGAAATCTTTTGTATAGAGGATCGTTAATAAATGGAAAAGATCCTATTACTTTATCTAAAGACTAATGCACTACAGTAGCCTTTTCAGTGAATATAAGCTATCTTCTCCAACATGTCTGTAATTCTGTTAAATATCTATTTAAAAGATGTCTAACAGTGTTACTAAAGTGATAGATGTTATTTTTACTTTTAAAACTAAAAAGTACAGCACCTTCTGAAATATTTTAAGGTCGTTTATGTGCAAAATGAATGCACATAAACTTTAAAGAATAGATTTTTCAACTTGGTAATTTTTGCACTCTTTGAGATTGTTTCAATTCCTACAATAAGGGAATTTGAACTCCAAATAATTGGCAGCGCATTGTGAGTTTTATGTGGAATCTGTGGTCTTTTGAGCATGAAGCATAATTGCTCTTTGCTTTTAGAAAGGTTTTCTTCCAATAGCATATTTTCTCATTCTCATTAATGGAAATTAAATAACTTAGTTTTCTTTTTTTAACTTGCAAAGTTTGGGCAAATTTCCGTCTAAATTTACATCTCTGTTATCTGTCTAATTAATGCATTACAGGTATTTTTATATTCTAACTGTTAGTGTGGCCTACAAGTACCATAGCTAATTGATGCATTTCATATTGGGCTGTATGGCTTGGTGTAAAATTCTAATGTAAGCAGGAATTTGTAAGGAAATTTTGAAAGGAAATAATCTGATAGTAATAATCAAATAAAGTTTTATATTTTAAGTTACAGAGAGGCATAGATATAAAAGTTTTATACATATTTTTCACTAGTAAAATGAAATTCTATGGAAATAGAGGTATCTTGAAGGAATTGCTCATCAGCTTTCTTATTGCCTTCCACTGTCCTCTAAAGAGCTCTTAAGCCAACAGATTCATGGTGAATGTGGCTTTTGTAATGCAAATAAAACAAATGTTTTTCCGTATGATTATGGTTACTTGATCCCTGCAGCTGTACTCTGTTCCATACAATACACACTGCTCACTGCTAAGGCATGGCTGCTGTCCAATGTGTACAGTCTAAAGAAGAGTTTAGGCTTGGTACTCAGGTTTACACTTTCAAATCACTACACTTTTGTCATCCATACTACTTGTGCACAATAACTAATGAACAGTGGATTTCCTTGATCATTAAGACTGTGTTTGGAAATCAACACATCTTCTGGTCCAAGATTTCTACGTATCTTCATACATGGCAATGTTTAATGAATTTGAGGCTACCGTATTCTTTATTTTGGGACCTGAAGCTGTAACTGGTGTGACATCTGAAGTCAAGTAAAGTAATGTTTCTTGTCCATGTGTCAGTTATCTTATCGCTAGAGAAAAACCTGTGGTCATTTGCTCTTCACAAGGTTACTGTCATGTATTACTCACTGTGGTGTTGTTGAAAAGAAGTTCCATGGATATGCACAGTAGAATTAAATGCTGTACACTAGTTTCCAAAAAGATGCTGTGTATTCCTTTTCTGAATCACTGTCCTGGTTCCCACTTACAGATATTACTTTAAAATCACTGTCCCTGCTTTAAAAATAAAAGAAAGGAAAAGGAGGCAAGCTCTTCTATGCTCAAAAGAAAATTTTAAGGTCTAGGGAAAAAGTAGACTTATTGAAAGTGTTTTGCTGAACACAGTGCCTCAACGCCCAAGAAGTGCATGAATTGCAACATATGCCTTTGCCAAGAATTCCTTGTTGTTTAAGGTGTGTTAGAGCTTTCTTAGGCATGCATATTTGGCATGCATATTTTCTGGGTCACTGAGAGACACTTATTTCTTCTCCAAATGAATGGGGCAGAAGTGTCATACCATTCAATACTGACGTCTTTGATCCGGGAGTGACTTGTTTACTTTATGTTATTGATCTGAAAATTGCATCCTATGTGTGGCTTTTGTGCGTAGTAGCAGGCAATTTACAGAAAAAGGGAAGGTTCCAGTGGTGGCATGAATTGTCATAGGTTTATGGTTTCTATATGAGATAGTCTAGAAAGGTCTGTACTGCCTGAATTTTCAGAAGATATGGAATATTGTGTGTGTTGGCAGAACATCTATTCATAGACCTTAATAGCTGGACCACTGTTTAACCTTTTCTTGCTAACTTAAGAAACCTTTTATGGTATGTGTGGCTAAAAGAATGGAACTGCTTAAATTGATCGTAAGTAGCTGTAGAATCTCTGTGGAGGGTGCTTTTTGGAAGACTGGAAAGCAAAAATCTTGAAACTGAGCATAAATACCAATAGGTTACATCTTCTCTGTGTTCTAATTTTGTATTGAATTTAGCTCAGACTTCATGAGAAGAAAAGAAGGCTGCTCAGAATGTTTTGAGGATCAGGAGATGAATTTTTCCAGCAGCCAGAGTAAAAGTTTCAAAAAGATGAGACCTCCACCCACAGACACAAAATGACAGAAATATATGTGGACATCAGGTAAAAGGGCCAATTGTGAGGGACTTGTGCTTTGTGTTAAAGGTTTTTTATAAGTTGAAGTAGAGTGTGACATCAGGAGGAATTCAAACCATGCAAATGTAAAGTACCTCTGCATTAAAACACAGAGGAGTAGTGTGGATTAGAGAGGACTGTGTCTTTCTGGAAATTAACCATAGTAAAAATGCCTGATTAAAATTATTCTCCTTGATTATTAACCTATGTCTTGTTACTATTTTGTGGTAAATGTGGAATACAGTGAGCCGAGAGAATGAAGTGAGTAAGTACTCTGCTAAGCTTAGGGACATAAAGTAGTCACAGTGCCTATCTTTCCGCATTATCATATGAAAGAATGGAGAATTATACTTACTGTTTGGTGACTAAGTGAATGACACTGTACATGCCCCTGAGACAGAGAAACATTAGACCACCAGTTCCTGGGAATGCTTAAATTCTCCCCTAACCATCATAAAGTTTCATTACAATGCATCATGGAATTATTACTGGAACTGGTCCCATCCAGTTAAAAGAGGCTCCACCTGTGATTCAGGCCAGTCCTCCAGCTGTGATTCAAGCTGGTCTGATTCAGCATCTCAGTGATTCTGCCAGGTTCTGGGTTTACTTGTGGAGCAGACCACAGCAGATTGCAATAGTATTTGTACATCTCAGAATAATGGCAGTGATCAATTGTATCTGGACTATCTATAGTGCATCTGGAGTAATTTTACTTCACTACAACAGTTAGATGTGTCTTGAGTATGCTTCTTATTTATAATTTGTGATTGCTGTTTTTATGTTTGCATTATGGTATAGCTGGACACTTGGACAAGATAAAACACTTCCCCCAGGCTAGATAATATCTCAATACAGAGAGGGGAGCAAAGTGATGTGCAGCCAATGAATAGTCAGAAATGTGATGTAACTATGGGAGGTCCTTAGGAAGTGGAATTAGAAAACAGACAAATAATGATGAGTTCAAAGGATGAGGTTTGGGGTGAAGTACTAGGTACCCTACAGGAGCTGATATATACACATGCCCCAAGAGCTTGTTTCCCCAAAATAGAAACTTTTTAGCAGAAATGTAAGTTTCTTAGTACCAAAACGAATTAACAATCCCTACTTTTCATCTGAACAAGTAGTTATTCTGATCCTTACATTTATCAGTAGTGTAGTTAGACATCTTCTATCTGGGTCACAGAATTTCACTGATTATCTCTACAATTATCCTAGTTACTCTTGTTTGGTTAGAGTTGATTTTCTGGTTGATTTTGATTCAAATTTATCAGGACATGGGGAATCCACCACTTCTCTCAGTATTTCCAAGAGTCCTTTGCTGTCATTGTTACATATTTATTTTATCTGGATATAAATTCCAGTCATGGTTCCCTGTTCCATCTGCTTCTGCAGAATTTAGAAGCCATTTACAGCTTGGTGATTTCTTCTTTTAAGGTGCTTAACTGTTGTAATCACATCTCAATCTTCTTTTACTAATCTACACACACCAAATTTGAACTCTCATTGTTAAATTCTCCCTCCCTCACATCATTTTTGTAACTCCTGGATCCACTTTTAATATAATTTTAAAAACCTATTCACCAGAATGTATGTAGCATTTCAGTACTGCTGCAGAGAAGGGTAAAACAATTTCTCTACCACTGCAAAAAGTGAAGGGAGAAAAAAAAAAATCAGGTATTTTATCTTATTTAGGGATGCTTATTTACTTAAGATTAAAAGTGAGATGTGTTTCCTCTCCTAAAGATGTTGTCATATAAAAGTTTAGTTATGCAAAGTCCTTGTTTACCTGGCTAGCGTCACTGATTCATCAGGTCTGATCGTGCCAGCATTGACTGATGTGCAACTGTGGGCTGTGTCATCTGCAGACTGACTTAACAGCTGAAACCTCTGAAAGAAAGGGTTGTCATTTTAAGTGGAGTTTCTAAATAGTACTTGGCATACTGGGTCCTACCCTACTTGCAACTTTTAGATACTATGAAAATATAAAAGTTAAATTTATTATGATAATAAAAGATTGTAGGAGCTGTGCTGCTGAAATCGATCAGGTTAAGATTAAACAATAAAAAGCTGGTTTGAGTCACACTGAAGTAGGGAGGAGTATTCATTGGACTCTGAATCAGTCCCAAAATTAAAGATTTCTTTCTTAAGAGAGATTTTAAACTCACTATTCTCCTACACAATTTTCCAAGGGTATGTAAGAAATAACAACTTAAAATTTCTCACCTTTCTAATGTTCTATGTTACTTGGAAGTGTAATTTCTTAATGAATCAGTGATACAAACTTAAACAGTAAAAAGAAATGTTTTTTATTTTGCAAATACCACTGGTCTGTCTTAAAGCACGTAAGATTCTGTCTGTGTGTGGAAGGGGGAGAGCTGGTGTATCGATCAGCTGAAGTGCTGCAGAGACTATAAACTGATAGTCAGAAGGAGGAAAAAAAACAAAAAGAAATCACAGGAGAACACATAGCAGAAGCAAATCTGTGGAAAGTGATCCACTGCTGTCTTCTTCTCAGTTTCTATCCCCAAATGGGACTGTATCTCAGTCTGTTTCTGGTCAAGACCAAGAATAACAAACCTTAAACATTTGGTTTATATTTTTTCTCCCTGAAACTTTGAAGGAATTGTACAGAAAATCACAGCATGTCTTTAAAAATTCTGATCAGGTTTCCTCTGGAGTCTTGCTGCTGGAAGAATGTCTTATGGGTAAATTTCCACTCTCTCAGCATGGCAGTGTTTTGCATGAACCAACTCCCAGGAGAAAATGTTGTGTGCTTATTCTGTACAACAAGGCTCAGGCAGTATCTCCATATTAAACTGACCAGGGGAAGGGAGGAGAAGCAGTTGACCTGAGGGGAAAGGGGGAGGGCTGAGGACCAGAAGACAGCGTTTATTTCCAAAGCTAGACAGTGCTGTTCATAAAAAACAAAACAAAACAAAACACCCCCCAAAAAGAAAAAAACACAAAAAACCCCATAAACACCAAACTCAACAAAATACCACAAACCAAAAAACCCAAACAAACCAAAAAAAAAAAAGTTCTACCAAAAAAGCCCTCTGAAATATTTCTATAGGTATGTTACAACAGTTGAAGAGTGTGAATGTCACCTTACCAGAAATACACTCACTAAAGATATGAGACAAAGTCCTCAAACAAGAAAGCCTTGTGTCAAGTAATTTTTCAGTCTGTTTTTAGAGAAAGTCCAAAAAATACTCCCCTTCTTTATTCTTTTACTGCCTGGATTTTAGGTTTATTTTATGCTTCCTTAAAAATTGACTTCACTTTTCAGTCTTTTTTGAACCTGGTTGGCAGTACATACTGTTTCACTAATGGTCCTTGTTGTTACTGGGCTATTTCTTGGTATGGTTCTGTGATTCAATACTTTTAATTATCTTTTTATTACAACATGTACTGGGTCCTAACATACAGTAGATTTACTGATAAGGCAATATACCACTTGTATTGTATTGTATCCATTTATAGTCATTTTTACAATGGTATCTTGCTAATAAAATGTTATCTTATTCATTCAATTTGTGTGTAATAAATCAACAGCCTGTTCTTTTTCTTCTCCTGCAGATATCGGTATAAGTATGTACGACTGTGTGCATGTACTAAACCTGATGATGTTGCTTGCATACAAATGGAAATTAGCCTAAGAGCATTTCATTAATGAAAGTGTAGCTGTTTTCCTGTGACCCGAGTAAAATTAATACCCTAAATACGTAAAATAACATGGGAATTTATTTTATCTCACACAAGTAATTTGAAAAAATGCATCCAGACGATTTTTTCCCTGATATTATTGCCATATTACAGATTTCAAAACCTAAATAATTGTAAATGCTGCTTTTTTCTGCTGTATAAGATAAATCAGGGATTCCCCAATTTGCATTTTCCATGTAATACCACGAAGATGCGGCATTAGCTAGCTGTGGAAGTAGCAGCAAATCTCACTCTACATATATGCAAATGGGGATGTATTTAGCAGCTTACACTACATTGATATCACATTTAGAAATGTGTGATATACATAATGGAAGATGAAGTAATGCTCTATGCCCTTGCTTTAAAGGTGGCCCATAGAAAGCAGCACTTACATTGTACCTCCTTTCAGAGGAACTTGAATAAGACTAAAAATATCCAGAGGATGTGATGACAAACACAAAAATACCTTGGATTTAGTATGGATGAATTGATGAATCTCTATCTGTGAACTGCAATTCTTAATTCAGTATACAAGTGTGAGCTAATCCATATCTCTACAGTACTCCAGTCATAGCTTGACCAATGCTATTGCCTCTGATAGAGACAGCAGAAAATTCTGTTGATGTGTGTATACAAAATACTTGATGTTTTAAGATATGACAGGTTTTAAATAAATTTGTCCATCTGTTTATGAAAAGACAAGTTGGGAGGAAAAACTAAGCAGTATCCCTTAAGATACCATCCTGCATGGTAACAGCTGAAACAGGATAACGATGCTAGATTTGTACAGACTTTCCTTTTTTCTTTGTTTTTCTTTCAAAGTATTTGAGGGAGTGTCATTAACTCATAACAATGGTCTAATCAATCTAATCATCATAAAAAATAATAAAAATTTTGAGCCAGGAGGGGGTGGGGCAGTGGGGAGGGAAGATGTGGAGGTATAGAGATTTTCCAAACAATGTTCTCTTCTAAACCAAAACTGTATCATCAAATACAAATTCAGGTAGGGGGATTAATCCCCCCAAGCACTGTGCAAGCACAGTGGCTGTGACCTTTCCCATGTAAATAGTGTGAATTTAAAAAAAAGTGATCAAAACCAAGAAGTATTTTATCATGTAAAACCCAGTTTTCCATGCACAAGTGTTTTACAAAATACAAGGATGAGATAAAAGAATCCTAACACTTTCTATACAAAGGATTCACTGTTTTAGTGAATCATTTCTCAGTCTGAGCTCAGCTTTTTCTGTTTGTATTAAACATTATTGCTGGCTACCCTGAGATCTCTGAATGACATGCCAAAGCTGGAATCCTGGCTATACAGATCGATTGTGCTAGTGTATTTTATTTCCTTTCTATAGCCGAGTCCTTGGTGTGCTGGCAACAAGGTACTTAACATTAGTGTGAGTAAAGTGCTTAAGGTCTAAGCATGTGCCAAGAGCTTTACTGGATCTGCTTCATAGTTAACGGACAGACTTTGATATAACAGAACATTCACTTGTTATTCAATGACACTCTTTTGGAAAGAAAATTTGTATTACTCATAAGTATTACATGTAGGGAAAAGTGGCTGAAGATGAACATGACATCTCATTGATAAAAAATGATCTCAGATTACTTGTTTAGATAAGTGGAAGTGGGCAATATGTGTTGTAGTATGGTCAAATGAGATGAATGAGGGACAAAGCCAGTGTTTGGAAAATGAGACTGTTGTGGGAAGCTGTGGCTTTAAAAGTCTTTTGAGTTCTGGTAAATAATCAGCTAAAGGTGAGCTCCCAGCTAACACAGTAATGTGATGTTTCACTATATCAAATGGGGAAATCTCAAGTAAATGATAGGAAAATGATTTTATTTTGGGGGTCTGATGAAAATTTAATGGGACCTTGAGTTTAGTTTTGGCACACAATTTTCAAGAAAGAAAATACTTTGTAGAGTGTTGGAAGGGGGAAAAGATGGCTAAAATATTTTTTAAAAAATATTCTTTCCAATGAAAGAATCTGAGATCTCCATCTGTTTTCTTATCAGAGGAGGTTACTTAGTCCCGGTATACAAGAACTAAAATAGAGAAGAAAATTCCAGAAGGTAACAGACAAAAGCAAAACAACACTCTGAAGCTGGAAATTGAGGGCACTTTCTTAAGTTAATCATTCTAATACACCTTTCAAAATCAATGAAACAACTTACCTAGGTTTTTTAACCCTATGATTCCTTACTGCAGAAAACATATAAATAGGCTTTTTTGTTAAAATTCTGTGCTCCTGTTCAAAACAGAGTAAAAAAGAAAAAAAAACAAACACATTCTGAATTACACATAAGGGTCAGTTTTCATGACAGCAATGCCTCCTCAGCCTTATCTCTTTCTGATAAGAATCAGTAGGAAGCAGAACAGTTGCCTCTTTTAAGAGGAAAAGAAAAATCAAGCTAGTTTTCTATTTGGAGAAATGAGTAATGCCTCCATAAAAACAGTAGATACCCTCTCTCAAAGTCTGTGCTACATTTATATTAAAGTGACTGCAAACTAATTCCCTTTATATGCATGAGGAAGAAATATTGAGAATTATGGAAGAATGGACACTTTGGCTTGAAACTAGGAGAGAATAGGTTTAGATTGGACACTAGAAAGAAATTCTTTACTGTGAGGGCAGTGAGGCACTGAAACAGGTTGCACAGAGAAACTGTGGATGCCTCATGCCTGAAAGTGTTCAAGGCCAGGCCGAATGGGGCTTTGACCAACCTGCTCTAGTGGAAGGTATCCTTGCCCATGGCAGGGGGTTTGGAGCTTGAGCATTAATGTTGCTTTCAACTCAAACCATTCTATGATTCAATGAGTCTTTGTCTTCAGGAGTCAAAACAGCATAGCAAAGAAATGCAGACCTAAAGCCACCTCATATTAACCAGACAGGTTAATTAACTGAAAATACTGTGACTTGTAGTACTGTGGGACGCAAGTCCTAAACTCTGTGGGAGCTCTAATGCTCGGCTCGACTCTGTTCAATCAGAGACTGGGTGAAGCCGAAGGCGCTTTCTTCAGGACACGAGACTGCTGCTAAAGGCTCTGAGTTACTCACGCTTTCTACCCGCGGCATGGATGAGTCCTTTAGGAACTGCACCATGAAGGCACAGCTGTAAGGATTTTTAATCAGTGCAAATTTGGTGCTAGTGCTCAGTGAATTGTGCTTCGAGGATGTGAGTGCTGAGCTCCGCTGCCTGGTGCAAAAGTGCCCTCAGTGCAAGTGCAGTGTGCCCTGAGCTGCAGCTCTGGGCAGTGACATGCAGAGCAAGAGAGTCTCTGATGACTGTGACTGCATGAGCAGTGCTGTTTATGACTCACTTGAGTCTGTACAAGAGATGTACCTGGAGAGCATTTTATACAAAGCAGAAGGTCTGTTCAAAACCACAAGTGAAAAGCTTCTATGTGATTTTAAGAAGCCTGTTTGATATTTATTTATGATTTTGAGTTTGTGTGAATTTCTTTTAATTACAATGCCATCTTGGTCTGTTATGGTTCAGCCTAAATTATGGGCTAACTTGTACTGAGGTCAAAGATCAGCACACTTCATTGTCATGTTTTATACTCAATGCTCCTACTTTAGACTAAGACAGTGTTTACCTCTCTCCCCTTCTAAAATTACAGAAAAGGTTTAATTTTTCTTTCTTTATGAAAGTTTAATATAGATGGACCTAAGGCCAATGAGGTTTAAACATCAGCTGATTGTCATGTAGATCTGTGTTAAATTATAGGAGGAAGAAACATCAGTAACCAGTCTTTTAAAGATGGTATTTAGGCTTGATCCTGAATGGTACTAAGCATTCTTTCCTTGGTCCTGTAAATTCTTAACTTTTAAATTCTCTGCATCTGTCTCTGTGTTTTAGGTCAAGCATGTGTTTAAGTGTTTTGTTGGATTTGGGCCAGAATGTTCAGCTTTATAACTGAAGAGGTTTAACCTGTGGAATCTGGATCCCTTAAACTTGAAATCAGACATCTAACATTTCCAGGACCAGCAATTCAAATAACTTTCAATCTCTCTTGGCTAAAGTATTGATTAAGACACAAATCATCATCAGTTGTACTTAGACTCAGATCTTGCAAACAGCTGCACATATGCTGGATCTCACTAACCTATACATTTCACTAACCTACACATTTAAGTGTTAACATGTAAAGACTTTAAATGATTTGGAGAGAAAATCATCCTCACTGCAGATTTTTTACAAGGAGTGCAGTACTGTGGGATCCTTTGGTGAATGGTAGAATGTTTCAGTCCAACTTTTGAAATATGTCCTGCCTTCTCTGACAACGTTTGACGTCAGCTATGATCAGCAGGGAGGAATTTGCTTGCTGTAGTTTGTAATTTGGCAGGGGGATATTTTACTGGTTGTTAGGAAAAAAATGAGTTCTGCTTCCTAGTTGGGACTTTGTTTTCGTTGGATGAGAATGAGGGCAAATATTTGGACATAAATGTTTTATGGCAGTACCATATGGTCCTTGGTATTTTAGTTTTAATTTTTTGCAGTTGCATTAAAATTCCCTTAATATTACCAGTGTATTTAATTTAAAAGATAACTGCTACATGTATCCTGAACAGCTGTTTTTCCTAAAATTGTCAAAGAATCAAAAATTTTGGTTCTTTGAAACCCAATGCTTTATCTGAATACACAGTTATATCTCTGGTTTGTTTGGGGAGAAATTGTTTCTATTTTAACTAATAAATACCATGTCAGTTATATTGCATTTTCACAGCTTTGCTCTAAACTGTAGTTGGTGATTAATTTCTAATTGCAATCAGTGAAATCAAATGGTTGGTTAATATGTGTTGCCAGGATTTTCTTTCCTTTGAAAAAAATAGCACTAAAAGAAATGCAAAGAAATAGAACTATGAAAGCATTCTTGCTTTTCTCCTTTCCTTCCCAAAGGAAAAAAAATTCCCTTAACAGGTACTGAAGACTCAAAACTGAAGATTTACCTTATTCTCTTCTCCCAGGGTAGTACTACAGGGGAAATGAACTTCAAAATCTGAAGGCTCTTGCAGCACCTGGGGACTTGCTGGGACAAATGAAACACACAGGGGTTTAATCCTTTGAGTATCTTCACAAAAAAAAATATGTTAGATTGGAGTAAAATAACTTTAAAGTTATCAGTTTGTATTTTCCAGAGCCCAACAAGTGTGCATGCTATTTAACTAAAGCAAGTAGAGTAAGAGCTGTACCCAAACAGCTCATGTGTGCACTAAATCATACCCTAATAAATTATGAAGAAGGACAACGAGGGCACTTGAAAGACTCTCTACTTCTTGAACTCTATCTTTCTCATACTCCTCTTTCTTCTCATTTAAAAATTCTGCAATTTTTTTTGGGTGAGAAGAGGGAGGAGAAGAGTAAGATTTCATATCAAAGTCTTAATTTTATATTTATATTCTAAAAACTTATTTTCTGTGAGAAGTTAATTCAGTAATAGTCACCAGATGGTGTGCAAATACTAATGAGGGATGTTATGACTCTTGGGTTCCTTGTGGAGGTTGTAGGAGTCGGCATCTTGCCATCAGAAAATAGATGCCGGGGGAGTAGAAGTGCTCCCTGGGGAGGATGTGACTGGACTGGCAGGGCTTCATTTTTGTTGCTGCTTTGTTGGTGGGAGTTCTACCAGTTGTAAGAAACTTTTTCTTCATTAGCTTTTAATGATAGAGAAAATGGTCGGACATGGTGATCTGTATCACTGCTTTGTAGAGTGATTAATCTTCATTTTCATTGAACCTGAGCAAATACTTAATACAGTTTTTAAACATAAAGCAAAACACTACTGTTTGGAGACTGGAACACAGGCTGAGATGGTCATGTATGGGATAAAAAAACCACATTTATTTTCAGGGAAATGTTCTGATTTTTTCTAGAGCAATACTTAATGCTACCTCTTTAGAATGATAATGCTGTGTGTGCTCTGCCATATGATTTATTGCTAGTTAATCCATCACATCTGTTCTCTGTCCCAGTGGCAGCATATAAACATTGTAAGGCAAGCAAGATGAAACGGAGCTCTGGGATGTCTTTTATAACAGATCTATGTTAAGTGTGAAAGTAGAAATGTCTGTTGATTCATAGCAGCATGCTAAGGAGCTTCTAGTCAACAGTGGGCACTGACATGTCAATTCCCTTGTGTTACTTGGGCTCTTTTCCCATCCACTCACTCACTCATCCTCAGAATTTACACTGCCAAACGGAACAGGAAAAGAAAATGTTGACAAATACATAACACTGTCTCTTTCAGATACAATGCATTTATATTTGCCAGCAGGAGAGCTACTGACTTCAACTCTTGAAAACCCCTGAAACATGCATTAAGGGCTTTATAATGAGATGTAGAGTACTGTGCTGCTGTGAAGTCTGATGCAAGATGGCCTTGTCCAGTCTGAAACAGTCCATTGGTCTTATTCAGGTTCACGAAAGGTGCACCCATATTATGTAACCTGTGATGGCACTGTTTTACATCCTTCCTGGTGAAAATTGTTAGACACACAAATTTCTATGCAGCCCTAACATGCAGGATTGAGACATAATTGTGAAGAACCTTGGAGAACTGCATTTCTTCTGTTTTCAATGATAGAGCTAAGTGTCTGCTGTTGTAGCATTTTTGTGAATACTAATCTTACTCAGAAAAACAAACCACAAGAGTTTTTTCTGTAATAGGTTTCTTGAGAGTGTTGAGAAGTATACCTTTATATATATGTACCTACAGAAGCAAACAAATCCATTAGGAATCCTAGAGGTCAGCTTCATTAAGGTGAAATGAAAATATTTTAAGAATAATATTGCCTGTATTGATGCTATCAGTAAAGCCTGTAAGATGACACAAAAACATGAGTTTAGGGAACTAAAAAATGAACCACTTGACCAAAGTACAGATAGAAAAAGTCCAAGTGCACTCCAGTCTCCACTTCATGACATTTTCTTCTTTTCATTCTGTTAATTTCTGTTTGCAACTGTAACTTATACGTCAAAAGCTAGAATATATACTCATATCTTGGCACTGAAATTTTTATATTCTCCATTATCCAGGTTATTCACATTGTGACCAAGGATTTGAACCTTACAACTTAAAGCATTTTGCTATCTTTAATAGTATGCTATGTCACACATTCCCATTGTAGATGCCTGAAGAAATCCTGCATGTGTAACTGGCATGTCAAAACATAGATCTAGAAACTGCTTCTATTACCGTTATAATGGTATTTATCCCCCTCAAAACCAAAACAAAACAACAAAAAACAAAGAAACAAAACAAAACAACAACAAGAACCCAACCAAAAAACCCCAGCTTATAAGCCTATACAAGAGATAAGGACTTGATCACTTGTGTAAGCAGTTGTTGGTGAATAAGTTTGCCTGTGGAGCTGCTCAGCACCCAGATTTTCTATTTGCATCTAAATGAATGCATAAATGTGAGAGAAATAGCATTCTGCTGAACTTCACCTGAAGTTTCAAATGTGTTTGGATGGGAAGTTTGATAATCACAGAATCACAGAATGGCTGAAGTTGAAAGGGACCTCTGAAGGTGGCCTAGTCCAACACTTCTGCTCTAGCAGGGCTGCCTAAAGCAGGTTGCTCAGGACCTTCTCCATATGAGAGATATCTGAAAGAATTGGAGATTTCACAACCTCTTTGAATAACCTATTCCAGTGCCCAGTCACCCCCAGAGTAAAAAAGCATTTCCTGGTATTCTGTTTCTGTTTGTGCCCATTGCCTCCCGTCTGCCACTGAGCACCATAGAAAAGAGCCTGACTGTCCTCTATGAACCCTCCCTGCAGGTGTTTATATAAATAAAAGAGATCCCCTGAGCCTTCTCTTCTCCAGGCTGAACAGTCACAGATCTCTCATATGGGAGGTGCTCCCATCTGTTCATCATGCACGGCCTTTTGTTGCGCTTTCTCTGGTATATCCATGCCTCTCTTCTACTGGGGAGGTCAAAACTGGGCGTGGTATTCCAGGTGTGGTCTCAACAGTGCAGATCAGAGGGCAAGGATCACCTCCCTCAACCTGCTGGCAATGCTCACTCAAATGAAATCAAACAGTACCTCTCATGATTTGTACTTCATTTTACCAGCCGAGATACAGACACATCTAACCTTCATATGCCTTCAGTTTTCAAGTACTTCAAATAAGCTTCAGTGTCTGATCTCTTATCAGCTCCTGATGAAACTGATCTTTTCATATGGCCACTGGAATAAGACATTGCACTGTATAGGATTATATTGTTTTCAGTTTGGGAAGTTATAGAAAACAACTGTTTCCTATAGAAAAGTAGGTTCTACATAGTTTTATTTGTTATGTATTACAGAAATACCTGTGATGTAATCAAGCACCTGTACTGGTTTGTTTTAAGCCCCATATGGACAACTAGAAGCAAGAGAATTTGCTGTGGCTGTATTTGTGAATTAAGCAGTGTCCAGGACTGTTCCCAAGCACTGCCATTCTGCTGGTACTTTGGGAGAACAGTTTCTGGCAGGGCTTCTGCGCCCGGGTAGGACTTTCCCGGATGATTCCCACACATAGCTCAGGAATTAGTGAAGATGAAGCACCTCTCCCCACAGGCTGTTGACATATGTCCTCTCTGTTTTGGATGCTCAAGATGGTTTATAATATGGTTACACACCATTCTGTGCTTGCTTACCTCAGTGCTGTAGTATGGTCTTAGGCACATTTAAATTACGAGTATAGGCATAACCTCTGCCTCTGGGTCCCATGATGTCTCTAGTATGTGTGCCAGGATAAAAACAGGGCAATGATGTTATGGTAGGGAAAGGGCTAAATGAATTCAGTGGAATTTTAAAGTGGAGATTATAATTTCTAATCATAACCAGATGGAAGAGATTTGTAAATATCATTGCAGAAGTAAAGTTAAGACAAGGTTTAAAGAATGAACTAATGGTGTTTTAAAAATTGGGCGGATGTGTTCTCACTGCATGCCAAGGCAGTCTGAGGGAAATTATCAGTGTTTGCAGGACAGCAGCAAGAATTTGATATTCGTACTGTTACCAGAATGAAATGGGGGACAGGAGCTCAGTAAAGTGAGAGATTTATGTAACAGTTTGTTGTGAAGTTCTGACAAAGCACTTTGTTTACTGAAGTGAAAATCATCAACCAGTGAGCCATAGGGCCTGTGCAGTTTGGTACAATACACAGCAAACTGTGAGACAACTGAATTTTTCAACAAAGGAGTCATAAACCGTAGCAATGTACCAAAAATTGGCTTAGTTTTGTAGTCTTCACAGCATGTATATTTGTAAATGCATGAAGACAGAGAAGTTAGCAGAAATTTGTTTTCCTTACAGAATTGTGGCAGTATAAATCTGTCTAAGGAGAATGGAGATATAATTAAAGGAACATTAGTGCAAGGTAGAATTTCAGGGTGTTGGAATAAAAAAGCAATCAAGCAACTCACTGCTGTAGTTGGATTTCACATGCCCTAGGCCACCCCTCCAATGGATTATGCAGGTGATAGAGGTCCTAAAAGTTTTGTTTACTTCCCACCTTTTTATTACACCAAACTATGGTGGTTTTGCTTAGCTTTGAAGAAGAAGTTAGTCATAAAAAACATGTAAACAAAAGTGCTGTTTGCCACAGTTCAGTCCAGTGGCAAACTCTACAGTAGCAGCTAATCTAGAGGCTCAACTCTGTCAGATGATGAGAAACTAGTTTCCAGTGAGCTGTTTACGATATTTAATTCAAGGGCAGATCATACCACATTTCCAATGACACACTCAAGAAGCAAAGCACAAAAGTAGGACCACAAAAAAAAGAATCTCAAAGCTAAGTAATAAAGGAGTTTGTTGTAGTAGTGAACACTTAAAAGTCAAAGAGAATGAAGAGGGAATTGAAGTCCTAGGAACTGCCAAGAGGTATGTTTTCAATTCTGAAATCTTTTTTGTACTGCGATGGAGCTTTACCTTTTTTTTAAGTGCAATTTATTTCTTTTTCATCTTAATCTAGATTTATTAGGCAGCAGAAAAAAAATAATAGTTTTTCAGCTCTATTTCAGATAAGCCTTTAAACCACTTGTGGAAATGACAGAATAACTGCACTGCACAGACCTTGAATCTTTTTCAGGTGGATGGATATCTAAATTATTTAAAAGTGGGGTTTTTTTTCCCTTTGGAGGTGACTTGAAGAGGTTGTGGCAAGGGTTTAATATAAAAATAGGAACCGCTTTTTAAAATATATAACAACCATAATATAAATAATCATTAAACAAATGTAGGTCTCCAGTGACTTGCTAGTAGAAAAGAGAGAATTTCTTTAGGTGAACATTGTTATATGTGACAACAGCATGGCCTTTTTTATGAAGGCAGGGATAGAACCCAGGGTTGCTGTGCTGTTTCCCTTTGACACTGAATATTTGTGGTAAGTGAACTGGTAAATCTCTGTTTTCATTTCACCTTCTAGTGGAAGGCATTCCTTGCTTGTGGCAGGTAGGTTGGGAAGAGGTGATCTTTAAGGTTCCTTCCAACCCAAAGCATTGTATGAGTCTATAATTTTCCCAAATGCTCTCAGGGCACATGTCTAGGAAAACAAGCTGTACTGAACTGTGGACTTGGTGTGTTCCATCTTTCTTCATAGATCCATGTAAAATAGGATTGTCTTCCCTGAATGCATAAATTACTTTGTGTTAAGTGCAAAGTATTGCAGTTTCTTGACAATCCACAGTATTTATGAGCAGGTACAGATATTTACTTTCTGTATGTTCAAAAAACATTTGCAAGTCCATTATAGTAATTTTATACTAGTATCTCTGTCTTGTGTTGAAATAATTTTCAAATTCACTTGAATTATGTAAATGATTATACACTATACCTAGTTTAGTCTTCACCAGTGTTAATATTAATGCTACTTTCCTGATATTTTGCACTGGGCTATTCCTTTACTGTGGAGTTGCCTTGGGATATAGACCGGGGCTTTGTGTGAGTGGCTACTTTGCAAGACAGGACTTTAGTGTGTCTAACTGCTGCTCTTGTGGTAAGAAGTTGCTCCTAATAAAGGCATTAGGACTTTCTGATCTTACGCCTGGTTACCATGGCTGTGGTGAGCTCAATGATGCTTTCCTGCAGGCTGGCGGGGAAAATGATCTGTATTTTTTGGGGTTCAAATGCGGGATTATGAAAAGGCTTTGAGAGGACTGCCTGAACCCATGTGGTTTAGTTTGCATTTGGGCTGCCAAGTGGGTGTTTAGCCTCTCACAGAGTAGTCTCCCTGAATGTCGCCCGACCTTCATATTTATGGGAAGAGGTTCATGTGTGCAGAAGGAGAGATGGCTGTGTATAAACCCGAGTGTTACTCCACTGAATTAACATATTTAAGATTATAAAACATCTGCCACAATGCAATTTTTCAGGAGAAAGAGTGCTTTTGTTTACATACTGATTTATAAAGATTCCGAGAGTAAATGCTCATTAAATCTTTAGGAAACTTTTCTATTTTCTTGTGATGGTGACTCTAAATGCTGTCTGACTGTCTGATAAGTGTTGCCGTCGATGTCACACTTGTCAAACAGTGCCTTGAAATGTGATATTTTTTTCCTGAATGCTGTTGAAAATCATTATTCATTTATTAAGTGCCAAAAAGTGCATTACTGCAATAGGAATAAGAACTCAGTTTGGCTCCAAGGAGATTACAAGACACAGATATTTAAAGGAATAAACATACTGGGTGAATCAGATATTCTGACTGGCAGTAATGTCATTATTTTTTCTTCATCTGTCCTCCCTCGTAGCTCACATGAAAGATGAAGAATGACCACTTTTATTTAGGCTGGTGCATGCTGTAAAAGAAACATTTGGCTTGGGAAACACACAATATCTATGTATGAGAGTAAAAGAGAGGCCTAGGTACATAGTTCCAAAACTAGTTTTCCTTCATTATTGTGCCACCCATAAAGCAAGAGGGCTGCAGTGCTCATATCCTTTAATGGCTGGAGACACAAATTTGGTATGAGGACTGTAATTTTATTTCTGATAAAGCTGTATGACATTAGGGAAGTTATCTTATTTATCAGGACTTCAATTCATCCAACTGTGAAAAGTGGAAAATAATGATTTTGCACCTTTCTGAAGAGCTTGAAGGCATTATAGATAACAGAATATGCAAAATGTTAGTGATATTCAAATTGCTTAGAGAGAAATTCCTTATCTTCTTACTGATCACTTGGAATCAGCTGTTTCAACTGCATTTTAGGCACATGTCCAAATATTGGTACTCATAAATCAGTTTCAGAAAAGTTTTGAAAGCTGTAGTTCATAATCATATTTGGTGTAATTCTTGACAAAAAATTAAATTCCAAATTATTTCTTTCTAATGTCATTAACTATACCTCTGTAGGGTGTAGGTAATGAATTTTAAAGGCTGATGGGCCTTCAAATGGTCATTGTCTCATCTAAATCTCTTTAGAACTTACCTCAAGTCCAGTGTTTCTGCTTGAATGATAGGTTATCTTTCAGGGTGAAAAAAAAACCACATAGAAAAAAACAAAGTGTCATTCCAGTCTTGGTTTAAGCATTTTTAATAATAGAAAATCCACTACAAACCTTGGTAAATTGCTTTGGGGTTAATTGTGTTCACTGCAGAAATCTTTTCTCTAGCTTGAATTTGCTTAGCTTCAGCTTAGGTTTCAGTGTTAATTCTCATATTTATTTTAAAACGTGAAATTTCATTTTCATTTTTAACAGGAAATAGGTCTGAGTTTTAGTACACTGTGGAATAGAAACAATGTTGAATTTATTTTTCCATGAAATATTTTTCCAGTTATTTGGTCAGCTCTACTATTATCCTGAAATAGTTTTGCAGTTTTTTAACTCCAGGTCACTTCTTTGGAGTAGAAGTCAAACTGATGCAAGAGTAAATTTCATAGCTCTTCTTCTTTATTTTTCATGAATATTTCGTTACTTCATTTGTTTTTCTTCAATCCAGTACCTCCACAATTCTGTTATTTTCATTAAAACATCATCAGTGTTATACATATAATTTCTTTTTAATTCCATAGAATGAATTTCAAGAGGTCTTTGCAGAACTGATGTGGTTATGTGGTGAAAATTAGAGGCTGGATAATGGCAGTTTTCTGGAGAAAAGCAGAGGACTTCTGCGTATGTTCCTGTTTGCATTAAAAATACATTGCTATAAATACACATGAATTTTTAAAAGAAAGTTTGGCAAAACATGACCACTGAATCATATTATACAGAAGAATGAAATAGTTTATAAATAGTAGATAAAACACTTGCAAACGTAATTTCCCAAGGAAGAGAATTATACGGACTGAAATGACTTATCCACGTATACAAGACTGAAAGCTTGGTTTGTTTGCATTTACTCATGCTCACATAAATAACAAATTTTTCTGAACTGAGCCTAAATTGCAGTACAGCAGACCCTCCTGATTGTAAACTATTTTGAAAAACATAAAAATATGTTAATATTTGCTACTATGGTAGCAAGTGTATTAACAGGAAATAATTTGGAATATATACTGATAAATATATACTGATAAATATATACTGAATATGTATTTGTATGAGTTTACCATAGAATCATGGAATAGCCTGGGTTGGAAGGGACCTGAAAAATCATCTATTTCCAACTCCTCTGCCATGGACTGGAAAACTTTCACTAGACCAGATTGCTCAAAGCTCCATCCAACCTGGTCTTGAACAATTCCAAGGACGGGGCAGCCACAGCTTCTCTGGGCAACCTGTTCTAGGGCCTCATCACACTCACAGTGAAGCATTTTTTTCCTAGTATCTAATATAAACCTACTCTCCTCCATTTTGAGGCCATTCTGCCTTGTCCTCTCACTATGTGCCCTTGTAAACAGCCCCTCTCCATCTTTTCTGTAGGCTCCTTTCAGGTACTGTAAGGCCACGTTTAGGTCACCCCAAGGCCACATTTAGGTCACCCCAAAGCTTTCTCTTTTCCAGGCTGAACAAATGCAATTCTCTCAGCCTTTTCTCATAGGAAAGGTTCTCCACCCCTCTGATCATCTTTGTGGTCTTCTTTGGACTCACTCTAACAGGTCCATGTTCTTCCTGTGCTGGGGATCCCAGAGCTGGATGCAGCACTGCAGGTGGGTCTCACCAGAGCAGAGCAGAGGGGCAGCACCCCCTCCCTTGCCCTGCTGCCCGTGCTGCTTTGGATGCAGCCCAGGACACATTTGGCTTCTGGGCTGCGAGTGCACATTGCTGGCTCATGTCCAGCCCCCCCACATCCTTCTCTGCAGGGCTGGTTTTGGTCTGTTCATCCCCAAGCCTGGATTGATACCTACGATTGCCCTGACTGAGGTGCAGAACCTTGCACTTAGTCTTATTAATCTTTTTGAGATTCCCATGGGCCCACTACTTGAGCTTGTCCAGGTCCTACTGGTTGGTGTTGTATCCTTCAGATGTGTTAACTGCACCACTCAGCTTGACGTTGTCTGCAAATTTGCTGAGGGTGCATTTGACCCCTTCATCTTTGTCATTAATGAAGATACTAACACTGGTCCCTGTATGGATCCTGGAAGGACACCACTTGTCATTGATGTCCATTGGGACTCTGCGCTGTTGACCACTGCCCTCTGGATGTTACCGTCCAAACACTTTCTTATCCATCTAACAATCCACTCGTCAAATCCATCTGTCTCCCATGTAAAGAGAAGGAAGTTGTGGGGAACTTTGTAGAAGTCCAGATAGAAGTCCCATTAAAAGACATCTGTAGCCCTTCCCTTGTCCACTGATGTAGTCACTCCATCACAGAAAGACTCTGGGTTGGTAAGGCAGGACTTTCCCTTGATGGAGCTGTTCTGGGCATCTCAAATCACCTCCATGTCTTCCATGTGCCTTAGCACAGCTTCTAGGGGTACAGAGGTAAGGCTGACAGATTGGTAGTTTCCAGGATCCTCCTTTCTATCCTCTTTTTAAAGATGGGTTTAATATTTCCTTTTTTCCAGACACCTGGGACTTCACCTGACTACCATGACCCTTCAAATATCATGGATTATAGCTTGGCAACTACATCAGCCAAATCCCTCAGAACTCTGGAATGAATCCTAGGGGGTTGCATAGACTTACGTACATTTAGGTTCCACAGGTGATCACAAACCCATCTTCTCTCACAATGGGAGACACTTTGCCCCCCCATCCTGCTGTCCATCCGCTCAAGTGGTGTGGGAAGAGAGGCTGCCATTGTAGACTGAGGCGAAGAAATTGTTGAGTACTTCAGCCTTCTCCTCATCCTTGCTACCAGTTTTCCAGCACTGTTTATTAGGTGGGAACACCTTCTCTGACCTTCCTTTTCTGGTTAGCTTTCCTTTAGAAGCCCTTCCTGTTATTCTTTTCTTCCCTTGTCAGGTTCAATTACAGCCTCAGGGTGGTCTCCTTCACCCCATCCCTACACAACCAAACTTTGACTCCATATTCTTCCCAGGTCACCTGTCCTTGCTTCAGCTGTCTTTCTCTTCAGTTTGACTACTCAGCCATGCTGGTCTCCTGCCTTCCCTGCCCGATACATATATATGTATATAATATATACAGATTCATACTGATAAAATTGAGAATATACACTGATAATAATACAGAGATACATAAACCTAGAATGACCAGTAGTGTTATTTGCATCTAATGTAGGGCACTGCTGTTTTGAGGGGGGCGGGTATGTGTAATTGTTGGTAAAAGAAATGTCAGCAATTTGGGGAAAGGGAGGGTAAGGAGTACTGACTGAGTACCAGGTGGGCTGTTCACTGGTAGAAGTGCCTCCCATTTGTGCTGGCGAAGTGCCCCTAGACTTGATGGCTCCAGTCCCAGCAGGAATGGAATCTGCTCTCTAAGATAGCTCAGGAGAATCAGTCCTGAAAGAGTAGTTTCAGACCATCTGGAGCCAGATGGCCAACTTCAGACTTCTAAAATTTAAAGGGCAGTTTATTGGGCTTATTGAAGTCTAAGTGAGCTTTGCCATTGATTTCAGGAAGGGACATGAGTTTACACAGGATTTTGAATTCAGAAGTGTTACCAGGTTAAAAATCTTTTAGGATGGAAGATGAACACTCTTAGAGAAAATGTGTGGGAGCTGTACTGGGAACGAGAATCTGGATTTTCCAAAAGCAGATGGTGAAAAATATCTTTGCTGCTAGCTGGTGCCTGAGTCTGAATTGCACTACTTTGCTGTTAAAATCCAGTCTATTCAAAGTCTGTCTGCATGAATTTTACATTTCTAAATAAAAGTGTAATAGGATAATTTAGTAATTTGGTCTCTGCTGTCTACTCACATTTTCTTCCTGAAGAAATTACCAGGATCCAAATACACTAACCAGTCAGTGTCACAACTACAGACATTTCTGAATGATTCTTATGTATTCATTGGTAAACTATTGTGTCTCTCGATTTACCATCCTTTCGCAGATTGAGTTATCGTCTGTTCATTACTCATCCATTTAAAAATTCCTTGCAAAAATAAACCCTAAAATAATAGAATTACAGATATGAAGTCCTTCCCTTGAAAAAAGGTGGGGGGACATGCGCTAAAATAAGAATTGAGATAGGAAAAAGTCCATAGATTGGAAAGAGTAGTGAATTATGTAACAGGAAAAGGTCAGGTTCTTTTGACAGTTACATTATTTAGTGCACAAAGCAGCTTATTTTGGGCAAAAGTAGTGGTTATTACAAAATGATTCTTTATGACTTTCATTGCAATTGTGCAAATCCTTTGTCTCATTTTCTCTCTCTGTATAAATAAGGATTGTTGTTTGCATTCTGTAACAGAAAAACGATGACATTCTGTGTTTTTCAATATATGGGATCTTGGACTAAATCACTATTGGTGGCTTGTGGCCTGAGCTCTGAGCATCTATGGGTGTGCCTGTGATGCACAGGAGAGCATGGCAGGGATTTCCCCTAATGTGTAAGAGGATCAGTTAACTCCCAGTGCTGTGTGGTACAGCAGTGTGCAGACCAGCTGTGGCACTTGAGTATTAGTCCAGCCTTGCTTACAGGCCCCAAGCAGCAGCAGCTGTTTTCATCCCAACAAGTTCTTTGGTCTCCTGTCTTCACCACCCTGCATGAACATGCTGTACAAACCTCCACATCTCTCTTCTACCCAAAAGGAATGGAAAAGAGGATTGTACACTGGAATACATGGAACATGTCAATAGATACAAACTATTGTAACTAGTGTAACTAGTGCAAACACTAGTTACAGGGTGCAGATAATTAATGTGAGATATCTGCTATCTAAAAGATATTAGCATTGGTCCCCAGGATGATCATCATTCTGCTTTATTCTATATCTTTCTTACACGTTAGTTTTAACTTGAAATATGACAAGTAGTGACATTATTATTATTTCCAAATTATCATTAAAGAAAAAAATATTGACTAGTTCAAAGTCAAACAGAAGTGAGCAGATTATATAAATATCTCTATTTAGGAATTCCTTGCAAATTGCTTATGCTACCAACTGGTCAGTTGGTCAGGACTTCATTTGTGTAATATGGATTTTTTGATATTGTAGAATGCTCATGTTTCAAATGGATTGTTAGATATTACAAATTAGTGCCCTATTAAAAGGTTAAGTATATTGCATTCAATTCAATTATATTTATCAATTTTTCAACTTTTGCCAGACTTGTAATCTATTAAAAATAAGTCAGATTTGATTAAATTTATTATCAGTAAAACTGATTAACTGGCATTACTGAGATTTCTTTATGCTAATTTTAATTCAGGTTAGTACTGTACGTGATATCCCATTGGTTTAATCACTGGATTAAACCCAGGGCAATAGTTATCTGATTTTATCACTTAGTACTTTTTGAGTAATTACACAGTGGCCCTCTGCAAATCATCTAGAATTTCCTTAATGCAACAAGACTTATTATGGATTAACATCAGTATGACAAACATTTTCTTGGACTTTCCTTTAACATACCTGGGTGAAGATTACTGACATCCACTGACTTCAGAATATTTGTACCAAGTCACTTTTTATTTAACACCCAACTATGTCACTAATGCATTAAATAATATCATCACAACATCACTGTATATTACCTTTAGTCATAGCTAAAGAACGTTAGGGCTTTTTTATATGTCTTAGCAATGTGTCCCCTTAAAGTAGTCAATACATTGCTGAAAATCGCTTTTATTACAATATTATGCTTACCAAAAAACCCCCCAAACCAACAAAACGAACAAACAAAACCCTCCAAAAACAATACGCAACAAAGCAAAACAACCCTCACACAAAACCAAAAAATCCCCAATCCTGCCCAGTCTTGCTTAGAACTTTCTGCAGCTTTAGGAAACTAGCTGTTTGAAAATCTTCAATGCATCTGTTCTTAGTAGTTTCAAACTCTGGCTATATGAAATCGACAGATCATGCTTATGCATCCTATCTATATTTTATAGTTTGACCTTAGTTAATATTAAAAACGATCTAAAATAGTTGGCTTATGTTGAGTTTTACTGCTACTATTGGCTGAACTGCAAGAAACAAGTTTGTTATTTGTTAGGTGAGAGTTTCCACATCTGCCTTCCAAATGGAAGTGGCCCATAATATATTTCTGCTCCACACTTTTCAAAGTTAAGGAGTACTTTATTGTGGTTTTGGTTTAATTTATTATTTTGCATTTTGTGTGTGTGTGTGTGTGCGTTTGTTTTTTTAAATCAGATCCTTGCTGTGGGCTTTTTTCACATTTCTCTGCTTCCATTCAAGATCCTTTGCCTTCAAACAATAGCTCTAAAATGAATACTGTCTTCAGCAGAGTCACCCTGTGGTTTTACTTGCAGAGGGATAAGTGCCCCTCCACTGCTACCCATGCACCTGGTACATAACCACACTTCAATACTGCAGTCTTTCAGACCATCCCAGGTTTCAGTGACTGCCCACCATCTTCTCAATATGAAGTGGAAGCAGAATAATTTTGAAGAAAGTATTTGTATATAAAGAACTTAAATTCCTAAGCAAAAGCTCTTCTAAATACTTCTCTTTTTGTCTTTGACATCTATAATGTATACTTTAAACATGAATTTATTGTATATGTCAGAAGAAACAGAAATACAAAATATCTTTCTCCCCATATCAAGGAAAAGGTGTCCCCATGAGTCAGGATGCAGAACCAAAGCCCCTGTCACCAAGGGTCCATGGGCTAATGAACTAGAACAAAATGTTCTCCCAAATCTATGACACAGCAAGTCACAAACAGCTTGAACCAACTGAAAGAATGCAAAAAGTTTCAGTTGCTTATAAATCACAAATATCAAACCACAAACAGACAGTGCAAGTCAGTCCTTAGAGTGCATTCAGCCCTTCAAAGCTGAAATAATGTTAGGATCTAGAGGATTTTTAAAGTCTTGGGGACCTTTGCTATGTCTTCCTATAATTTGCATAATTTCTACCCCCAGATGCAGTATTTTTCCCTGCAGTATTCTCATTCCAAACTGTTTCCTTATTATGTGATTATTACAGTTTTCAAGACTGATTGTTTTATCAGTTAGCAGAAATATAAGGGTTCTGGCTAAAATGACTTTCAAATATTATTAATTTAAATACTTGAACGGTGTTTATAATTTTGATCACAAATTCCAATCACTAAATTCACAGAAGTTTGTGAAGCTGAAACTGTAAACATTTATATATTTTTTTTTCATTTTATGATCATGCCAATAACTATTGGCATGATCATAAAATACTTATAGTTTATTAAATATTTTGTAAAAAGGTCTTTCAGATTTCTTTTCAAATCAATCAATCCATCACATATTTTGGATACAAGCCAGTCAGTTCTTAGATATAAAGGTAATAAACCATACATTCCTCAGATATGTACATAATTTTTCCCATATAAGAATAACTTTTAGCATTTTAGCTTGAGAGTTGATTTCAGAAATAAAAATGTGCTGCTAAGATTATTAATCCTTGGTAAGACATACCTCCTCAGTATTTCAGGATGTGGTTCACAGGGATGTGAGACACACAAAGAGCCATTGAAGTCAACTGGAACTGTGATCAGTTCCCACTTCTCAAAGCCTGAAGGGCTATTTGCTTTCATCTTGTTAGTGATCATGTAATGCTAGTTCAGATCCAAGGTTCAGGGATAAAGTTAGCATTATATAGGCAAGAATGAAAGATCTTCATAAGATTTTCCCATGTAACTATTATGTAAAGATGTTTCAAAGAAACATGGGGCCCTCTACTCAGTCATTTCTACTGGGAATATATTTTTAGGGCCTAAGACTGGCTTTACTATTTATTATGTAGTAATGGAACATTATCTTTGTTGTGAGACTAAAGGAAAAAGTTGAAAGTTGGGTTATAAAGTCTAAAGAAAGCCTCACACTTGCCTGAAGTAACCAGCAATTACCACAGTGATAAGTTTGAGGACTCAGGTCTCAAACAAAATAAAAAAAATAAAAATTCAAAGGGAGGATTTTTTTCAGTACCAGTTTCCTCTATTCCAGGAAATTCATGTGGTCAAAAGTTTCTTTTAACAGAAAATTATTTACAGGTGCTGTTCCTGGCTCTGTCACAAACTTGTGTCTTACACCTCCGTTTAAGTGCAGCCAGTCTTTGGATCAATGTGATCCTTCTTCCTGTAGGGATCTTTCTGTTAAATCACTGCCTGCTAGAGAACCAATGTCCAAGGCCTTCCAAAGCTTTGAATGACTCAAAGGGCAGTGAGTATTTCGGCTGAATGTAGCAAAAGTAGTTCTAGATGAAGTCATAAATTTGTAGATAGGTTACCATGTTTCAGAAACACTTCTTAACAGAACCTGGCCACTAAATAAAAAACCTTAAAACTTCAGTCCATAGCTTTTCCTCTTCAACGTAGTAACTCTGGGATATGAGAATTAATGAACGTTTGACCAATAGTGCATGACACTGCTTCCAATGAGGTTTGTTATTTATTATTGTTTAATCGTTTCGCATTCCAATTAAGCATCAGAAATCACCATTAGTTCAACTAGAAGCTAACTTAATTTAAAGCTTCCATTACCTAACACTCCAGAGAACATGTGCAATATGTTCTTGAAGACCTGCCTCTTTTCAGCTTTTTCCAGTTTCTGAACTGAATTCTTACTATTCACTAGCTTTTGAACAACTTCCTTTTCAGACATTTTTTTCCTACAACCATGAAGTGTGGAAATGCAGTTCTTACAAATGATGAAAGAGAAAAATAAAAGAAAGAAAAAAAGTTGAGATTCAATCATACCCATGTGAATCCTGAAGCTGAGGCTAGAAGATACACACCTTTAAAGTCCTGGGAGTTGGCACTGCCCTGCAGGTATAATGAATTTCAGCTTATTTTGTTTCTGCAATACAACTGTCAAATGGACCTCCTTCCCTCAGCTCTGATAAGCTTTGAATCAGGATGGTGTGGCCTCTTCAGGGCTGAATCACATTTTGAATGAGGCCTGGAATGAGGCCAGGTAAGAGAGGTGCTTCCCACAATGTTACATGAACTTCATGTTCTAATTCATGCTAACAGTGTAAAGAAGTGCAGAAATACTACAGCTTCAGTCATTTTTCGACATGAAAAGAGATTTTCTTCAGTTGCAGGTGCATAAAACAAGTCACTGTGAATTGTGCCTAGCACCATTTTGAAGCTACCACAAACGGTTTTATCATATAAGATACCTGTTATTTAAATTTTATCTAATTTTAAAATTGCAAAACTGACCAAGCCTGAAATTTCTTTAGAAAATCATTAATCTAAGGAAAAAAGTAAAAAAAAAAAAAAAAATCTCAAAAATAAAAAGCCTCAAAATGGATTTATTTGAAAGAATTTTAATTCAGTCTTCATTATTTTTGACTTCGTAGTAAAAGTAATAAAAGTGTGTTTCATACACTTACTGGATTTAGGTAGGATTTTTTTTTTTAGATTAAAAAAGATCTTGATAAATGGGTACCCGTAACCCTGAGGAACTTTTATTTTTTTGAACCTGCTGAGTTTAATAGAATGCACAGTGACAATTCTGGAATATTTTCCCTTTATTTTGTTAGATCCAAGAGGTTTGGGGGCTTTTCTCAGTCAAGCTAAACTCTAAATATGAATCTTTCAGGATTCATCCACAACTTAAGAGATTTTTACTTATGTGCTGTAAAAGTCATATCTTTTGTGCACACACAAGTGATGTTTGCCAACTTCAGCTCAGTGTGATTTCAAACAGCTGAGTTATTGACCACTCATAAAATGAGTTTTGTAATGGAAACAATTCAGCCTTAGCTATGGCACTTTTAAATGTATGCTTGCTATATCAATAATATAAAGCAGCATTTGCAGCATTTTATTCTTGCTGTCAGGTAGCCGATCTGTTAGTAGGGTTTTTGTGACAAATTCTGAGAATTTATACTTAGGGCTTAGAAGGGGAACATTGCACAACTCAGTTGAATACTCAAAACAATTAGTTACAAAATATTTTTTGCTCACTAAAATATTGGAGTTTCTGTAGTAGAGTCAGTTGAAAGTTGTGCTTATTTTTACAACTGAGTCTTTTCCATTATTCAAGAGTGGTTTTCCCATTTCAACTTTCTTCTTGCCTTCTTTTTTTTTCCCATAGATTTTTTGAGGTTTCCCTGCTTGGGCCTCTTTTCTATCCTTCAGTAAGGTTGAATTCCCTGATGGTAATCATAATTATAAACATATGTTTTTACTATGGGCTACCAATTTACTTGCAGTCGTTGGTATTAAAATAAAAGTAGGTTTTGGAATATATGTTACATCATCAGGCATATCTAATGAATAATTAAAGGAAACTCCAATCTAGAATAAAGAGCAATCTCTGGAACTAAAGACAATTATATACTAAAATCGTTTTAAATCGAGTAACCACTCAAAAGAATTAATATTGTGCCACAGAAGTATTTTTGAGTTCCTTTATCACTTATATATTTTTAAAATTATGTCTTTGAGATTTGGATGACTACTTGGAAGACAGAAAAATACAGAAATAAGTAGACAGAATATTTAATTAATCACAGATAATTACTGACAAAAAATCTTTTTCAATTAAAAAAATAAAGAAAGGCAAAGAATGAATATTCTAAATTTTGCATTTGTTTTAGTGGTTTCTTTCACAATCTGTCTTTCATTCAGGGTAATTGCAAAGAAGTGCATCTGTAATTAACATATTAGGTTTTTAGTGACTTATTTTACTGTGTAGCATTTTATTGCTGATGTGTCAGTCAGTGTAATGTTCACAGTGCTGTAGGGAATAATCAGAGCATGCATTAGACATTTCATATTGTATTTGGTATCCTGGTAAGACAAGATAAAATGTTTTGAAGATTCGTTTAGAATTTTAAAAAATCAACAAAACCAGTGCTATACACACACTGGGAAGACATAACAATAATTAATGAATGAATTTGAAAGGAATGTATGTCCAAAATAAATGGCTTGACCTAAAGAAGTTTGCCACAGAGTATTTCAAGAATACGTGTCAGCAGTGTCACAGCCCTGAGCAAGCGGTTCATTCATGGAGGTGGTGACAGGAGGAAGAAAAAGGCAGTGCCTACCTGTGAAACAAAGCAGCAGCAATGCTGGGGGCTTACACACCACCTAGCTTAGCAACAGTTACTGGAAAAGCACTGGAACAGATAATGAAGATTTGTTAACAATTATGTAACAAGGAAAAGAATAAGAGCTAATGGATTTATAAAGTTTATGTGTCAAACCAGTTTAATTTCTTTGCTTAATAAGGCAAAAAAGCATAAATATGAAGTAAATAAATGTCATACATCTTGTTTGTATCCAGGCTTTTGTCACTGACTTATGACACAGTCTGGATGAAATTACTATAAACTGAATAAAACATTGGTTGGAAAGCAGTATGCATAGTAGAATCATAGAATATGCTGAGCTGGAAGGGACCCACAAGGTTCATCAAGTCCAACTCTTAGCCCTGCACTGGACAACCCAAGAGTCACATGATGTGCCTGAGCGCACTGTCCAAATGCGTCTCGAACTCTGGCAGGCTATGTGTTAAGCCAGCAGCACATAATGAGTAGGGCTCTGCAAGAATCTCTCCTGGGTGTGGTGAATTACATGTTGTCAGTAATGAAGTGGATAGCAGGAGAAAGAGCATGCATACTAAATTCACAGTGCCTACCTGGAAAAAAACAAAAGTTTTTGGGAATGAAGAGATAAAACTCAAACAACTTGAGAAACAATCTGTAAAAAAGCATTGAGTCCAAGGAAGAGAAGTGCAGGGTTAGGTATGAACAATTGCACAAAAATAGGATAAGGAACAAAGGATTTAGACACGGTCTTGGTGATCTGAGACGTACAGAACATTGCCAGCTGAACATTGATCAGTGGGTAGTACAGATCAGCAATGGCACACACTAGGGGAAGGTCAGCTGTTTTACAGGGGTGGACTATTGTCTGGTTCATCTTTTTCATCTACCCAGGACAGATGTTGCCTCAGCTGGAGAACTGTGCCTATTCATAGCTATAATGCTTTGAGAGAGATGTGGATCAACTGGAGAAACTGTTCTCCTTCTGTGGGTAGAGAAAATATTGGTCATAAACTCCAGAGTGAAGGATTCAGGCTAGATATTAGGAATCCTTATCAGAATAGTTTGGGAAGAAATTGCCTAACAGTATTGTAGAATTACTGTCATTGGGGGATTTTGAAAGCAGATTGGGTAAACATCTGTCAGGAATATGGTAGTTATATTCGATACTCTGCCGAAGCAGAGAATAGACTAGATGACTTCTCACTTCTCCCACCCTGTTTTTTTGGTGATTTGTTGAAATTATCTCAAGCTACCAGTTTTGACTAAATGACCAACTGTTCTTATGCTGAAATCAAGTGATGTCATTTTCTATTGATTTCACTAGGCTTGGATCAGGAACAGGGTGAAGGCATGTAAATGTCAATTGCAGAATAAGTATATGAAAGGCCTGAGTTGTCCCCCATTAAATTCAGAAGAGACTTGATCGCTTTCAGTGGAGGTTTAGATGAATTCTAAATATGTGCCATGCATATATACGTGTAGATATATATACATATATATAAATAGATAATGTTAATACAGTTCTGACAGTTAAGCAATATCACTGAAAACCTACTGTTTGAGAAAGTGTAAGAGAACTAAAACTTCACCAACAGCTTGTCTTTTTTAGAGTTTAGCTTCAAAGCAAGGGTTCCCCAGTGATGCACATTCCAAGAAATTCTCATAGATTTGCTGATAGCACCTGGCTGGGTGAGGTACTAGAACATTTAAATGTATGGCTATAATGAGTGAGTAAGATGCTAGGAAAAAGAATGAATAATCTTGGTCACCTGCATTTTTCTTTTTCATTTTAGGGGCTCATACTGTATTCTATGGGTGATAAAAGTGGGATTTCATGATCTTGCTTTCTGTGAGTGGAAGAAAACTAGCAGTAAAAATAATCAAAAAGTGAAAAAGACTCCTTTCAGCTTTTTTGGGATGAATCCAAATTCATAGATGGCAGCACTGTAAGAAAATCCCCTTTCAAACTATTTCATTGCTAGACTGGACCCAGGCTTGTAACTTGTCTGTGTCTTTTACATTAAGTAAAGTTCCTTTCTATTGTCTGGAATTTATGTTCATCCTTTTAGCACACGATTTTTTCATAAGCTCAGCCTTAGGAGTTTTACAGCTTCCAGAACCAGAGCCTTGGCCAGGCTTAAATAAACATCCATGCTAACCATTTACCACCAAGCATTATGATGTTTGCTAGCCCTATGGAATGCATGCTCTAAGTATCAGCTGATAAACTGCTATTTTTATTGAGGTTTTAATCAGAATTCTGTAACAGAAAGAACAGAGAAACTCAGAAACCAGCTGTGTGCTCCCTAATACAGAGAGGCAGCAATATGTAACAGTATTCAAGAAAAGAAAATTCAACCATATAGGCAGAGATCAGGATCAGCTCACTCACCCTGCCATGCATGGTCAATAACAAATATTTCACTTTGTGAAGGAAACGACATGACTCAACGCATAAAACAACAAATAAGAACTGTTGCACTGCATTACTGCAGTACATCTCTAATTTTTGGAAGTCACTTAATTTCCTTCTCTTTCTCTCATTTTCCCTATCACAAAACAGGATGAACATTTATGTGAGATTCATTAGGGTATGGGGATGAAAATGGTATTGACAAAGAAGAATTGTTCTGTAGTTAACTAGAAATTAATCACAAATGTCTTCATGTTATTTCTGCTTAACATTTACTGAGAATATGAAATTGTTTGAATACTTCAATCTACATTTGGTTCCTACTTTGAGTCCCTAAAAAAGTGTCAGCTTTACCCAAGGTAAGATGGACATTATAAATGAGATACTAGACTGCAGAATAGTCTTTTATTAAGGAAAGACAATTTTCCTTTTTAGTACAGGAAGTATAGGTTTATATCTTGTAGATTTTGCTTGAGGTTATCCAGTGGAGGAATGATTCACAAGAAATATCTTCTAACTGTGCTTCTAGGTTTTAGTATTAGTTTGGTAGCTAATGTAGGTTTTTGCACCACAAGGGTTACAAGTTCTTCATTCACTCTTAGAAACTCCTGAAGAAACAGTGAAGTGTTTGAAGACCTCCTAGGTCATCACAGTTCACACAAAGGTGGGCATTTGCCTTGTTTGTAACATTCCTCTGAGGGATCTAACAGGCTTTCAGCTCTGAGGTTCTGTATGCCTGCACTGAGGGAACAATGTCATTCAATAGACTTGCCATGAACTGCCTGGGGGAATTCGAACAGCAATGTGTGTATGTGCATGATGCATTTTGGTCTACTGTCAGCCAAATCCAGCAGAGGAAAGAGACTAGAAAGGTTTCAGGAGCAAGAGAAAAATGTGTAAAGGTAAAATTCAGTGCTAAAATCACTGACATTTGAACAACAGAGATGTAAAAGAAAAGTGAAAGCATCAGACATTAACTAGGGTTATTGTACTGGAAACTTTATCTCGGTAATGACTTCAAAACCAAAAAAACTCCAATATAAACCACAAGAAATCTCAACAAAAAATCCCAAACCAACCTACCAGAAATCAACATAAGCAATTAAAAAAAATACTGCTAGTTGGAAAATATGCCTTTATATGGGTATGATCAATATAAAATTTTGCTTGTCACATGTGTATAAATTTACTCTTTTGGAATTAACACCAAAACTAATTTGGAACTTAATGTCATAAGAGCATAAATATTATAGAATTGAATTATAAAATGATGTCATAACAGTAGTTTTATGAATTATGCATTTCCTTAATATTACTTAATATGTTTTACTTCATCTAAGTATCATGGATGTATTACTTGACTGTTAAACTATTGCTTACTTAATGTACAGGCATGGATATTTCTCGTTTTCTTTCTGATTGAACTTTTTTTTATGAAGAACAAATCAAAGAAAAATTCTTGCTAAGCATATCATCAGAAAAATTATGTTTCATTTTTTAAAGTTATACCTTAATTTGTTTATACTTAGGAATAGTAATCCTTCTAAAAACGCCTGAAAATCCTGAGAGAGCAAGAGGCCATAGATAGTAAGTAGTGCCATATGAATTCTAACTGATATATTTTCAAAATTTTTAACAAGTGTTTCTTGTACAATTCTTGTACACTGAAAAAAAAATCCATAATGATCAAGAAGGATTTCCCAACACCAGATAAATAAAAGTAAAAAAATGAATTGAGCAAAAAATGTAAAATACCATAAATTTGGTGAAGGATTAGTGTTGCCTTGCTCTTTGCTGCTGAAAATTGTTATCCCGTGGTAGATAGTTTTCAAGGTTATTTTCTGTAAATATAGCCATGTTATTCTAACTCTATCTAATCATATGCATTCCTTTCTCATGGACACAGACCTTTGATGGACATTTCCTTTGACCACTGTAGTTGAAGGAGGAAGAACTGATTTCCTCCAATGAACAGTGATTTCCAAAAGGGTATAAATAATAAAGAAGGTGGGTCTTGTGTCCCTTCCTTCCTTTCCTTTGAACCTGAACACAGCTGTCTCTGGCTCTTCTTTCTGCATCGTCAGCATCAGATTAGTAAGATTTATACAAGTGTCTCTACTTGCTTTTTTGACCAGCTTGCAATTAAGAACAGACATAGGTATATATTAAGTTCCTTTCATTTAATCTCAACCACCAATAAATATATGGACGATAATAGTTGTTTTTGAGCTAGTCTGCCCTTGCCATTGGCATTACTAACACTTGGGATACTTGCTAGGAACATGGATTCAAATCTCTCCTGAAATTTAGCTGCTTTTAACAGCCCCAAAGCAATAAACATCAATAAAAAAAATCAGCATTCCTCCTATGAACACATGTACATATAAGTCTGGATCATTTTTTTGTAGTGGCATGAGCAAGAGTGGGCTTCCTGGATCCCATTTCTTTGAGACTTTTTTAACTTCAGTCTGTTTGTGTCTTCCACTTAGCTGACCACATTGCCAAATAACAAATCCCAATTATACTAAAATCAAATTTGGAGCACACAGCTGCAAGTCCTCCAAATTTGTCTTTCATTCTGCCTTGAAAAACTCATCCTTGTTGAGACTGCTGCCTTTCAAGCAACAGTATTCCTGGCCTGAAGATTTACTGATATTTGAAGTACAGTAAATTTAATTTTCAAAACCAAATGGTTGTTCATATTTAGAGCTTGGACAGAAATTCTAAGTTTATCTACTCCGTGTGTTTTGCTTTCCATAGGCTGGTCAGGGGTAAAATTGCCCCCACCTAGGGGAGTTCTAACTATAGGTATTGATATGACTGAAGTCAGGCTGAGAGGAGGTATCTCAAAGATCGGATCAGGGCTAATACTTGAGGGTTTAACATGTAATCATTAAACTGTAATAATGGAAATTTGGGATTAGAGTGTGCAGGTTCTGACCACAGTTGGGTCAGTTCCTTGCATCTTATCAGCTCACATCTTCCAAATTGGTCCTGAGCAGGAAGGAAGAAGAGACGCCAAGGGAAGGATACAGATAGTGAAAAATAAATAGAGATAGCTGCACTGCTCAAAAGGGTCTGTAATAACTATTAAAGCAGTATCTCGAGTTTCTCTATACACAGAATCGTTACTTTTCTTCCTTTTTATTTGCCTGGGAGTGTATTTCCATTGTTCAGCATGTTGGTTTCTTCTATCACTCCTCAGTTTTCCTCTATCACTATCACTCAGGCAGCATGAACCTTGGTACTTTGGAGCTATGTAGTTGCTTTTCATGTTACCCTGGCAACTGAATAACTAACACTTGAAAAGGAAGCAATAAAGAAGTGTATTTTAATTCTTTTACAGTTTGATAAAGCTTGAGAGATGGAGAAACTCTGCATTAACTTCATGAGGAGTGAGAAAGTAAACTGTTTTTTGTTTATATCTTTTAACTGCTCTGAAGATGCCTACCCTGTTGCTTTTACTCAAAAAACACATTATATTGCTAATCTGAATTGATGTCTTTATGTTAAATTGAATACTAGCTATAGGCTAGTTGTAATACAGATTTATATGTTTAGTGTAGTAGAGTGAAAGTGAAGAGAAAAGTGAGAGGAATGAAAAAACTAAGCCACATCTTAGCCACTTCCTAAACCCTTTGCCTTCAGGGACGGTTATGGTTATATAGGTTGGTCAATTTTGCCTCTTGTTTCACTTAGCTTCAGAAATGAAAGCAGGTGGGACAATTCAAGAAGGTAGAGGAATAAACTGGCAATTCGACTTTTTGAGGAGAGGGGTGGATGAGTTTTTGGAGAACCCATGAAGTGGCTGGATAAAGTTGACCTACTGATTCTTCCAGGAAGCGGTATGCCTTTAGAGTAGTCCCCGATAAGGCATCACAGGCACATAAATATATCTACTGATATTTTAAAAAACCCACATTTTCCTTAGGGGAATAATTCCTTATGTTAAATATAACTTTTTTTTTTTGTAAAGACACTGTTATTTATCCCACTTGGTACAGAGTTATGGGGGATGGCACAGAGGGAACCAGTCTGCATCAGATAGACTCAATATATTCTGAGTCTGTGGTCTAGAGACTGTTCTGAAAAGACCAAATTTCTTTGAAGCTTCTTCAAAAAAGGCAGATGTACAAGGCCTAGGATAACATTTACCAGAAGGTACAATATCCCTCTAACCATGACACATGTCCTGTAAGAAAGATATTCTATCGCTTTATTGCCTCTTTATTTTCCTTTTCCTTTTTGTCTGCTGTTTTCTGTCTCACATTTTACCTTTCTCCTTGCATTGCCCCAACCATTCATTTTAATCAGCTCTTCTTCCATAACCTGTGGCTTTGGTATTCCGCATCTTTCTGCATGCTAAAATTGCTCTCCAGAACATTGCTCCACCCACATTTTGATGGATTGGTGTTTATATGTTACCTCTCTCTGCTCTCTGAAAAGCGCTGCCTGCATGCAGGCACACAACACAGACGCTTCCACACTTAGGTACAACATGGAACATGGATCTGACTAAACCTGCAGTTATGCTTTTGCTTTTCTATGATTGTGCTTGAACACATTTTGCTACCAAAACCAGCATTGGAGAGATGCTCCTTCCTCATCAGACAGATGTCCTGTCTGACTCTTTTTTTTTTTTCAAATTGCATTTCTCCTACCCTTCAGAAAAAACACATCTTCTGCTATTAAGGATGCTTGACCGGTACTGTGTTGTATTAAGTCAGGTAATTTGGCTCATGAAAGAGAAAGCATGCTCAAGATTTTAGATACTTTTAATTTGCGAGGTTTTCTGATGCATGGGAATAGCCCTTTCTTCTGCTCAGACAGACATGGCAGCATATGCTAATTTCAAACCTTTGATTGTATCCTAACTTTCACCAGAATATCCACCACAAGGGTTCCTTTCCACTAGTGGTGAGTTGGTGATATAGAAAAGATGATCACTCTGAAAGTGCTGTTCATACTCCTCCATTTCTGAATTCATAAGGTGACAAATAATTTCCACCTGAACACCTGTGACATTTGAGTTCTGAAATGGTCTCAAATACCATGCTGTTCATTAGTGGGAATTCAATTTCCTGTACCTCTCTGCTTCAGTTTTGCTTCAATGCATAGAGTGTGCATATTCATTAAAAGCAGCAATAATGAAGTTTTGCCGAAAAAGAGGGGTGTGTAAATAGAAGATGCCTGGGGCAAAGCTGCATTGTGTGTTCTGGACATTTATATAGCTATTTACAGTGCTATTCAGTTAAATAATAATAATAATAAAAAAACCTCAAACCATACAGAATTACCATAGCAACTGAAGCAAGTATGTGTTACATTTTTAATCTCTGAGACACACAAACTCTTACTAAGAAAACAAGCAGAAGAAAAAATGTGAACTTGTGTGCTTTCCCTGTGTTTGAAAAGAATATTTTGTTTCTGATTTTCTTGCCAATATTTAATGCTGCCTTTGTTAGAGAAGTAGCTTTGTTCTCTTTGCATTGTTATGCTTGCATCTCAGGCAGAGGATGAGTGTAGGAGACAGCTGGAATGCATTCTCTTTCGAGACATTTTGGAAACTGCCAGGAGTGTGCAGCAAATGGTGGCTATGAGGCCACTACGATACTTTTTTCTGGTACACTGGAATGAATTCCACAGGTGAGCACATGGGGAACACATCTATAAATAAAACATGCTTGTATTTCATATCTGTGGAAAACTACTTGCTCTGCTCTTCTGAATCTGATGTACAGGGAAATACTTGTTCAAGTTTATTTCCCCTCCCTTCCCACCCCAGTTCTTTAGTTTTACTTGGTTTCCTTAAATCCCTTTTGAATTAAAGCACACAACACTTCCGCCACATAAAAGATCCATAACAGTTCTGTTTAAAAATATATAAATCCACATCAGTGTGTGTTGTGTCTAAGAAGAGTGAGAGGCAAGAGGCATTGGTTAATCCATCGGCAGACTGTCCATTACTCTCTCCTATGGTGGTAAATTAGGATATATTTCTGTTGTTGATGGTAAACATTTTTTCCTCTATTCTATCCACCCCTGTTATTGGCACAATAATTACAAATCCTCTTATCAAGACAATCACAGGACTAAACTAGCTGCTTTCTCCATATTACTGCAGCACTTTGTTTTGAATCTCTTGCGAAAAAATGGGTCTTTTGCAGTAACATGCCTGGACACTTCACTGTTTCCAAGACAAACAGCTCTTGAGCCAAGACTGATTTGAACAGCATGCAATAGCTTACATCTTTTTTTTTTTTTTTTTCCAGGAGATTCAGAGTCCTTTAGAAGAGCTAAATGAGCCTCACAGCAGCCATAGGAGGAACAGCTTGTGGGTAGCTTGAGGTACAGAAATATTGTGTCTACCCAAAGCTGTGTGAGTTGACTTATTGGTGCAGAGGCTCACAGTTCACTGAATTTCAAACCTGATCCTGTTGGATGAAAGCACCTGCCATCCATTTTAACCAAGTATATCTTCATGGTCATTAGAGAAAAATCGGTCCTTCTCATTTCCCTGTCAAATGTCTGCAAGTTACTGTATTGCAAAACTAAGCGAGGCTCCAGATTTTGGAGAAAATCCTTGAGATACTTATGTTACGCACTCTTCATGTTCCTTACAGACATAAAATTTTAGATAGAACCTTACCGTGTTTTGTCAGCATGGCTATGTAGCATTCTTTCTGGAACTGGCCAAGAGTATTTCTCTTGGAAACTAGTGTTTTCTCAGAATGAAACTTTGCATGGGAAATCAGCCATTTCTGATTTTCATTTAAAAAGTTTTTGATGGAATCACAGCAGAATGCTTATAATTCTTGAGTTAGAACACTATAATTTGCTTGGATGCTATGCACCATGTGCAAGTCAAACTGAATTAATAGCTGGAGTTTATCAGTAAAGAGTATTATTTTTAACTATAAGCAGATGTAAAAATTTTTTTATTAAAAATTTCTTAAAAAGTGGAAATTCTAGTTTCATCGAGCTCTAAATTTTACCTGAAGATGGTGGAATAATAGCAGCACAACTCAGATTTTTTTCTGATTAATTTCTGCTTGCTAGCCTTGAAGTAGCACTTCCAACTCCTGTGAATGTTGAGCAAAATCCACAAATGAAATATGAATTTTCAATAGCTTATGTTCAGCTTGAATTAAAAACAAGTAATTTTTTCCTTTCTTTCTCATCTTGGAGTTCATCATGCAGTGACAATTTGAAATTTACAACCCAGACATTTAACATCCTTCACAAGAACATATAATTTGAAAAACTTGTGAAGAGAAATGTCTCTGCTAAAAAATGGCACTATCTCTTTGTAAAAAGACCCCTGTCATTTAAATTTCTGTTCAGTTTCCTATCTTAAGCTAAAGAACACTGACATTTTTTTCAGATGCATTTTTTCGAAAGTTGCACAGATTAGATATTAGCTTAAAAGAGTTTTAATGTAACATTGCTGGCTTTCTTCTAAATCCCTTTGCATAAATTTGCAACTAATGCAGAATATAGATTTTATTGAATTCCATTGCTGAAAATAGAGACAATGACATTTAGTAGATGTTCATAATCCTGCAAACTACTGAGGCAAAACTGACCCTAAATTTGGAAAGTGAAACCCAAGGATTTTCTCTCAAAACTGTAGGGTGGTGTATGTTTTGATAAAACCTAGCAAGGAGTATTTAAGATGAGATTAATAAAACTAGGCTTGATGTCAAACTGTCTTTGACTCCATTGGAAATTGGACACAATCACTTCTGGTAAATCCCACAAAATGCATGTCTTTATTTTCTGTTAATTAGCCATCTTTGCAAATCTATTCTTCACACAACAATAGGTATCTTTCAATTATGTTTGGCATACGTGACCCAAATGAATACCTCCTTATGTCAAGACCCCAAAAAGCAGGGATTTTTTCTCTTAAATTTAATAGGAACATTCATTTCTTCACTAAGCTGTAGAAAATGCATCATTTAGAACACAAATCTTGTGGGAAATGGCTGCCTTGGAAAACTGAATTCCTTCATGTTTTAATTGGCATTAAGAAATCTTTTAATTCTTGAGTATTTCTAATGTATTTTAGACAGCCCCTCAGATTCCTCCCCTCCCCCTTTTCATATAGAGACAGTAGAAAGAAGAGGGAGGGAGGGAGGGAGAAATTAAAAACTAAATCTCTACAAAGTTTGTTCTTTGATGTGAAATTTTCATGTGATAACAATTTGGACGAGGGTGAAAATGACAAGCACAAGACACAAGAAACTGTATTTCATTTGTGAAGCAGTGGAGCAGATTTCATATTTAGATAGATGAGAAGCTTAGCTCAAAAAATTTAACAAAGAGAATCCGAAGGAGTGCCCACAGTGGGCTTGGTAAGCTACATTGCTCCACAATGTTTTCTTTCCTCATCCTCAATAAACATGCTTATGATCATTATTAGAATTGCAGACCACAAAACCGGTATGATAGCAAGCCAGATTTTATGCTAGGAAGTGCTCCCTTTAATGTGTTTAAAATATGGTACAGAATCTTCTTTAATTTAAATACTGGTATCAAATCGAGGGAGGAATATTTCTGTAGGGCAACTTTGATGATGATCAAGAGGCACAGAGCTAAACTTGCAAGGCATGCAATGTAAGTGCTTAATTCTCAGTTTCAAGAGTATCTTTGAAGCTGAGGAGTCCTTAATATGAAGCATGTTGCACAAGTTACAAGCAATCCTTCTATGCCAAGTAGTTATTCAGGGGTGGGAGTTGCTTAACATTTCCTACAGCCAGCTAATGCTGAGTGCTTGCCAGGAGTGAAAGACAGCAACTAATACATTCATAAATGCACTTTAAAAATGCACATGGGGGGACAGGTACTGAAAGCTTCTGTATTTTGAGTTTATTAGTGATCTACCTTTTAGCTTAATTTTTCATTCACCCAGTACTTCTATGATGAAAGTGATTCAAGTCTGCACTGTATGAGCTCAAGACTGCATACACTCCTGGGCTGACACATTTCTCCAATTAGTCACTGTTTGTTAAAAATGTCTGTAGTTGAGTTTACTTTGTGATCATCCATGTCGTGTGCTTTATGTTATGAGCATACTAAGAAACAGTACCTTTTCTTTGTTTGACCTGCAGCTCGAGACCTATCTGCTTGTCTGGTAATGGTCATGGAAGCAAAGGGGTAGAGAAATAGTTTTTAGGTCTTTTTGATTTAATTTGGTTTTGGTTTGGTTGGGGTTCTTTTTTTTGGTTTGTTTTTTAGGTTTTTTGTTTGTATTTTTTTCAGGAGTGATTCAAGCTACAATTAAGACTCAGAAATGGCTATGCTTTCAGACTAGATTATCATCTTTCCATTTTAGGATCACATGGGGAATAAAAGTATGAACAGAGACACAAAGGGTTGAAAGAAGAGATCATTCTCTCGGCAGAGCCCTGTACTGGTGGTCAATTTAGTGAAGTGAGCTATATGTTATGGGCTGGGAGCATGATTTTAGTTCTAAAAAGAGAAATGGTCCAAAATTGCTTAGAAAGTCAGTTTTAAACTTTGCTACGTTTTGAAACTGGGCATGAACTTCTCAGTTCCCTTGGAGTTTTTCTAAACCCACTCACTTTATCTCTTGTTCCCATGCTGTGTTGCAGTTTCTTTAATCTCTGAAGCAGTTGCAGAAGTTCACAGGCCTCTCTGTTTTGTATTCTGGTAGATTTTCTGATACAACTAATGGGTTTTGACTCCCCTAGAATGGTCCATTGTGGTTTTACATAGTTTGACATTGTAATGAGATACGTTTGTTCACAATGTTAATTTTGTTAGCACTGAAATTCTTTATTTCTATGAAATATTAAGAAATACAGAATGAATTCTGGATCTTCAGACTTGTGCCATGAGCAGAAATGTAGATTACAAAAACATTACAATGTTTCGATTCATTCTGCTGTGCTTTCATTCCTAGGTTGTAAGCCCAAATACATTTGCCTTTAAACACTTTAGAGGTAGGCAGGTTGGGTTTTCTTTGCTTCTAAATATGTGGCTGCCTTGGGGCTTCTAATTTATTTATTTTTTTTAATGGAGTGAGAGGCTATAAAACCTATGTGCTGTAAAGCAGGCAGACAAAGTTTCCTACCAGCCCACTAGGCTCAGCTGAAAGAGCAGGTATCTTCAAGCTTATTTAACTCTTGTTCCTAGGCTTCTAATTAAAATCACTGAAATGCTCCCCATTTGGAAAAGGTAACGTCTGAGGTCATCTGAGACCTTTGTCTCATTTTAGCTGTCTCTGGTTTATATACTTATGAAAAAAAAATAAGCAATTATAGTCAACTGTCCATTGCCAATAGGAAGATTATCTGTTTCGTGGATGAGCTTTGGCAGAGGTGTGGACATCGACTCCTTGCATCTACACATAACTTAGCAGAACTTGACCAAGGAGTGCAAGGTAGAGACTCATGAATAGCTCTGCACAAAATGAGGGAGCACTGGGGAATGGTGCAGCTATGAATGAGTTTATCTGTTCAGCCCTGATGCTTAGGAGTAACAGAAAATTGATTATTTTGATTGTTATTGCATTAATTAATTCTGTTCCAATCTATGGTTCTTATCTCAATAACCTAAAATACCAGAATTTTTGATGCTATTTGTAAGGTTAACTTTTTAACATATTTTTAAAAATATTGTAGTAATTGCCTTTATGTTCAGGAGATTCATGGGGTACACTCTTCAAATGTGGTTATTTATCTTCATCTATTTTCATGGTTCCCATTACCATAATATACGAGTTTCATATCCTTTAATGTGTGAATCTGCCCCAGGCTTCTTTGAATACGTGAGTATATTAGCTACATTTGGAAAACTGAATGTCATTCATACTGTCCAGTTTTAATTGTCTAAGTTAGGCCTCTTTTTGTTGCCTTCAAATCCAGTATGGACTATAAAAAAGGTCAGGCTCTTAACTTAGCCTTGCTGGCTTTTACTCTAGTCTCTGAAATGACTGTTCAGGAGTCTCCGCACCTATATAAGGTAGTATCACTATCCCTTCAGACGACTAGGTAGCAGGTTTTCAGAGATGTCTAGACACTTGAGAAAGCAGAGGAATATCAAATGGGATTTAAAAAAAAAGCTGAAATGCTTATGCATGTTGAAGACTTACTGAAGACATTTATCTCCATCTCTCTGTCTTCCCAGAGCAGAGAAGGGTCTGGAGTTCAGGTCTGCAAAGTCCTGTACCTCTGCTTAGTCAGTGGGTCACTCATCTTTTTCACTGCTTTATTTTTCTGTAATTCATGCCTTAGGACAGATAATAGACATTCTACCCAGTGACCTTTGAGAAGTCTTTTTAATCACATTTGCGCCTAGGGAATACCAGTAACAACACTAACAAGTACTGCATGATGACAGGGTCAGAAGCTGTCCCCTGTTGAGTTGGTAAGAGGAACTGTAAACTTTGTCCTTCATAACTATTTCTTTTTAATATGTGACATAAGAAGAAAGATAAATATGACCACCTTTATTTGTATAGTTGATTATATTATTCTTTCTGGAAATACTAGTCTATAAGACTTTTTCATCAGAAAGCATTCGAGTCCTGGCTCAATCAATGATATTTGCTTTAACTGCCTGTACCAAAAGGTCTGTACTCTTGTGTACCTGGTGTTGCTGTATGGCTTTATTGTCTCCCGTCAACTTTCCTTCCATTAATCCAAAATCTTAAAACAAAGTACCAAAATTTGCTGCAAGGAATGTAATGATCCTCCAAAAGAAATTCAGTGCAACTGGAAAGAACCATTTTAATTAGCTGACAGAATTGCATTGTTTAGGTTTCTTTTAAAAATCAATGAAGTGGCTGCAAGTGTTTCTAATGTCTTAATGTCTTTAAAACTCTCACTGGGGAGCCCTCAGTGTTACCACAAAAGAAGTTTTTATTTTTTTGAAATTATTATAAAGGCAACTGGTATTTGGAATGGCCTAAAATGCACTTCATGTCTCCAGTGTTTTTCTGAGTTTGCTTGGTGGAAAAAGTATATTAAAAATCCTTGCTCTATTTCTGCTTTCTTCTGGGTTTTGGGGTTGGGATTTTTTCTGACTTTATGTGGGTGAGATGTACATGCTATAGATTTTTATTTTTATAGAATATTGTGCTATCAAAGTCTAAGCCTGAAGTAAACAATTCTTCTGAAAATCTCTCTGTCCAGTGAGGATACCACAGACTTCTGTACCTAGAACTGTGCTCATCTAAGATTATCTGGAACTGTTTTCTAACACCCGGGTCTGGATCAATCTCCCCTTCCATTCACATGCAGAATATATAGAATTATGCCTATTGCTCTTGTAACATTTGTCAAGTGGCTATCACTGACTGAGAAGGGCCTCACTGCATCAGCCAGCTCTGAAACACCCTGAGGTGAATATAGTCAGGGACCATCAACTTCTGGGGGTCAAGCCTCTGTAATAGTTGACACAACAAGCCTTCCCTCACTGATTGTGGCTCTGTGTTTGGATCAACCTGGATTTTTGTTCCCAAGGCCTGAGGCTCAACAGTGCTGGCAAAGACTGAGGTGAAGAAAGTGTTGAGAACTTCTGCCATTTCAGCATGGTTGGTGAAATTAATTAATCTCTCTTGTTCAACAGCATGTTTTCCTTCTGTTTCTGAATGTTGTTTATGTACCTGAAGAAAACTTTCTTGTGGTTTTTGACATCTCTGGACAATTTCAATTCAAGCTGAGTTTTTGCTTTTCTAACTGCATCTCTATACACCCTGGCAATGCCTTTGTAGTTCTCAACAGGTATTCAAGAGGTGGTTTGTCTTCTGGTTTACATCTTGGAGTACAGCTGAGGAATATTTGTCACTGTTCTGGTTCACCTGACTTATTCCCCCGTTGTGGTGGTATGACCATTGTCATTTTAGACCTTACACATTGAATCCTTGGCTTTGTCTCCCACTCTGAAAATAACTAATTTCATCTAAGTTGCTGTATAACTGACAAAGAAACATTGTAAAAGTGTTGCTTTTTCACTATTCCTTTTTTTTCTCCTTAGAGAAGATTTGTTGACAATATTAAACAAAGTTCTGACAATATTTATGTATGTGCAACTCTCAAGGTATGTTCTGCTTGACATAATTACAGAGGATGCAAAGATCACAGATTATCAACATGAACTGCTTTTTCGTTGGGATTTTTTTTCGAACAGATAGACCATTAGTCGAGTCCTTCATTCCTTACTCTCAGGAAATTTATTTGAATTTTCCTTAATGAATATCAGTACTGATAATCTCTAGTGATTAGAATGTCACAGGCAAGCATAAAACTCTGAAGTCCTTGAGACTTTATATGGGAAAAATTATTCTTGAGACCTTTCCTAACATCCTATCCAACATCAACAATACAGAAAAATATACTCAGTATTTTACTTTCTAGTTCTCTCATTCCGTTAGTATGCAACAGATAATATTGTTGGTGTTCTGCTTCTATCACTTCTTTTGAACTCAATTAGATATTTATGGGTTATTTTTCATGTATACTATAACACTACTACAACAGCTAAATCATCATTAAAAGTTACTATTTTTCTTATACATTGTCTCTAGTTTATTTTTTTTCTGTTTCAGACTCTCAATTACAATACTCAGTTCTTTTTGTCCGGACTTTTTCTTGTGAATGTGTCAATGATTGTGAAAGAGTAAACTGAATGTAACTTGGATTCTCAATTCTTCCATAACATCCCTCTTGAAAAACAACCTAATTGATTAGAAACTGCTTGCCTTAAAGGTTAGGTGAGCCTTAATATAGATATTAGGTGGAAGAAAAAATAAAATTCTGTTACTAGAGTTCTACATCTGAACTTACAAATACAAAATGCAAACATTTCTGTTAATATAGTGTGCTGGTTTTGTGCATGTTTCATAGCCATAGAAGCAAAAATAAAAACATTCCTTTGGAGGAAAACTTAACAAACTGTTTCAGAGATCAAATGATAGAATAAAAAATGTTCAATCTACATACCAAAAAAAAAAAAGGTAGAAAAAAGGTTCACTCCAGCAGATTTAGTGTTTTTGTTCTCATGACAACAAAATAGAGAGTATTAGCAAAGGGAGAGAAATCAAAGGACAAGAAATTCAGGTGTCATTCTCTATCTTTGAAAGATTTTGTTTTAGAGAACTGCAAAAAAATTCAGACTGACAACTACGTGTCGTTATTCCTGAGAAAAAAAATAATGACGTAACTCTTATGTCAGTCAGACGGTACCATAGTTTTAGGAGTAGGAAGAGAATTTTGAAATTGTTTAAATACAAGCATTTTTTTCCCATTCAAATACATAAATTACAAGCAAAGCTAGAAAATGCTTACATTTTATTTGTTGTACAAATACTTGTGAGGAAACACCATCCTGATTTGACAGAAAGCTCCTTTTTTGAGGCAAAAAAAATGGAATTGTCCAAGGAGTTTACTCAAGAATTGGATAGGAACTCAGTCCAGCAAAGGAGACATCTCCCTTTGTTTGGAGACCTTCTTCTCTAGCTACACATGCACAGTTATCAGCAACATCTATGACTTAGATCAACCTTTTCCTAGCTGATGATCCGTGACATAAATGTGGTGCTCGTATTTGGTCCATGTAGTCAAATTTCAGCAATAATTTTTTTTTTCTGACTTTAATTCTTGTGTTGTTAGCCAATGAATGAAACAGAAAAAAAAATAAAAAATTTCAAGTGCAAAGTCAAAAGTTCCACTATGAAACTGATGCTGTTATGTGCTTCAAGTGCCAGTATGACATGCAGTTACACACTGGCCTTGTTGAACTGTGTTTTTTAGCTGTATCACTTCCTGAACTTTTGAAATAATGAATAGAATCAAATGCTGGGGCTTTCGATACAATTACTGTGATGGTCAGCACTGTTTATTCAAAAACTCTGTGTGTGCTTGTAAGAACAAGGGGCCTGCTATAGTAGCCAAGTTTTGGTACACAACTTCCACTTTAGGGTGTGGAGACATGTTTTTGTTTCTTCATTAGAAGGGGAAGCAAGTGTTCTAGGTGGTCACCACAGGGTGATCAAAGGATGTGGAGGCTTTTGGCTCAGCCTTGCTACAAACAGTTAACTTCTGTCCAGTGAGCTTAACTTCACTGCACACTTTGCTGAAGTCATATGGTAGCAGTAAGAATAACTAAAAAAGACCTCTTTTGCAGTCACACATTATTTCCATTTTATGTCTTCCCATTCTGTAACTCCAACTTTTCCCAGGCTGTTAGTCATCTTCTAAAACTTTCACATTTCTGGTGTTTAGAGAGTTTTAGGGCTCAGAGAGAACTGTGAAAGTATGCAATTAGTGACAAAGATGAGAAATGGCAGAACGTTGTCATTTCATTATATTTATACTGTAGTGTTCACAGATCTTCCCAGTAGCTAGCTGCCTCTTAGGTGAGCTATTGCACAGAGCTAGCAGGACTGCTGCTGCCCTTACCATCTTAGACTTCAAATTTGGACTTCTTGTGGTCTGTCAGAGGGGGAACTAGAGTACTTGTATTTCAAAAGTGGTGGTATCATTTCCATGGGGTTGACAGGAGTATAGCATAGAAAAGCACAAGCTTAAGGTACATCTATTGCAGACTTCACTGCAATGTAAAGGTACTAAGTGGGTTTTAGGTGAGGTTGCTCAGAGAGATGAGCTTGAGCACCCGCAGCAGCACAGAATTAAGTGTGGAGTATCCATATGTATGAGCAGCTAAGCTGTGTTATGTTATAATTAAATAGTATGTGGTACTAGAGTGAACAACCTTTTTTTTTTTTCAGCTGCCTAGGGTATATCTACATTGCAGTGCCATTTGTGGTGTGGATGCAACTTCTTTAGCAAGATCCAGATTTCAGTTTTTCAAACACTTGCTTAAGCAGAAAGGAAGCTAAAATTCTCCTATCTCTATTTTTATATCTGTGGCTTTCCAGGATTTCTGTTTTCTTCCAGATTGCATCGCCATGTCACATGTAAAATTCCACGTCCAAGAAAACAGTGGAGGGCTATGCCTCTTCTGAGCTGAAGAACAAAGTCTGAAATCATTTGTGCAGTAAATGAAATAGGCTCAAGCTTCCTCTATGGTATGCAACTAATTAGCTGATGTTCATTTTCAAGTGCGTTGTTCACAGTCAAGCTGAGACAATGCATAATATGCATTATAATGTCCCAGGAATGTGTCCTGGTTTTAACTGCTTCCTTTTAGCACTGCTGCTCCCAACCATGAATAAACCCTGCTTGAAATCTTGAAACGTGATGGGTGTATTCTGGAGACACACATTTTCAACATCTGAATCTGAGCTTTCTGTGATGTAAAGCCTGTGAAAGAATGGCTCTGGCACTACAGCCTGGAAAATGTCTTCCTTTTAGCTTTTCCTCTCTCTGTTTCTGCCTCTCTCGTCTTGATGATCATCAAAAATTTCAGTTCTTTTCTTTAAAAAAGAAATAGTTGCTCAGAGATTTTTGACTATTTGCATCCATTTAATTTTAATAATGCATGCACTGGATTTTAGTGCTAGCAATGAAACATGACTTACTTTCCATTATTTATTGCTATTTATTTAGGATTTAGTTAACAGTCTCTGTAGTTACAAGCAGCTATAAGCCAGCCTAGTGAGTCATTTCCTTTACACTGACACCCATTGAAATAGCTCCCTTGCTGAAAATTCACTGATGTAACCAGACAAGCAGTATCGCGAGAGGTCATAGCTCATTATTTCACATTTGTTCAAGTATGTGAATGTTTCCAGGACAGAATAAAATCAAAAGGTTCTAGGCCTAGGGAGGTCAAGGACACAAGGGAGAATGGATGTTATTCACATGAATTCATGCAAAATTTGTTTGCAAAATTAGGTTTAGTTACCATCGGAGACAGAAATGGGCTCTGAAAATGTTTTTATTAATGCTCCTTATCTATGCAAGCCCCAGTGTCAAGCTTGTCTATGTGTTTGGAGATAAAGTATTAAAATCACGATAGTGCCCTGACTCTTGTAGAAAAAGCAGAACCATAATTGACTTAATATTTAGAAGCAGCTAAACTAAATAGACATTATTAATTCTTGGCATTTTTATGATAACTTGTTCATTTACTCATCATGGTCATCTGAGGCCTCAGTTTTCTCCCTCACTGCTTAGAAGGCATATAACTGGATCAAGGAGAATTTTATTTCTGGAATATTCAAGAGGAGTTTGTAGCCGTATTTTGTTGGTAAAAAATCTAATGCTTACAATGTACGAAGTGTAAAGGCATGCATGTAAATGCGGGAGATCAAAGAGTTAGACTTCTATGGGGATTATCTAATGTTACTACTTTCTTCCTCACTCATTATTATGGCATCATTCAGAATATAGTGGGATTTCTTGTCATATTTGTTGATATACTGGAAAATACTTGAACTTCCTCCAAGTCTGCAGATCTGTCTGCCAGGATGGATTCCTGCAGAACCCAGAGGGGCAGCTTTGGAGCATCATGGTGGTTTTTCACTAGACTAAGATATATTCAATAAATAAATAAGCAAACAAACCAGCCTACCTTAGGATAAATGAGGTTCCAGATACCAGCCTAAAAAAAGAAAATCCTGCCTTTTCATGCTTCCTCTCCTCGACAGCATCCTGCTGCCATGTGCTGCCTGTCCCTGCAGACCCAGGGACACCCATCATATTCCTTTGGCACACAGCTTTGCGATTTTTCGGGGCAACAAACAAACTGGCATAATATGAACAGAGGAAAGATTTACTTTAGATCTTAAATGGTCTCCTTAGTAATTTATGCTTTTTTTAAAAAATCTTTTTAAGAAACCACTGTGGCTAAATTAAAAACAACAAACAAAAAAAACCCTCCCCCCCCAAAAAAAACCCCAACAACAAACAAATCAAATCAAAACAAAACAACCCCCCCCCACAAAAAAACCCACAAAAAACCCCACCAAAAAAACGCAATAAAACATCCACAAACAAACAAACAAACACCACTATCCCCCCACCACCCCCCCTCCCTTCCCCAAACCCAGGTAAATTTGCATTTAAAAAACAGATACTGCACATTCCTTACCAGTTCTGGGGAAGGGGAAGTCGAGAATTGTCTGCTTTAGAATGTTTGCTGCTCAGCATCCGGAGGGCAGGTAGGTGGATGCCTCGGTGCCGGCAGAGGCCGGGTGACCACAAGGCAGCTCCAGTGGCCGCAGGTAGCTTGACGTGTCCGCAGCAGTTGCTTTGCCTGCACGACCTCCCCTTGCACGGCTCCCATGCCCTGCCACAGCCTCACTCCTGAAATAAAAGGAAGCTCACAGAAATAAGGAATTAGAAAGGGTTCTCTTGGAACAAAGAAAAGCATGCAACTCTCCTGGAAGTTTAAGGAGTTTAGGAGACAATTTAGACTTCTCTTGCTTTTTAAATACCTAAGTTCATTTGCTTTGCTGAAGCTTATTTTACGATTAAACAGGTGTTTATCTCCCATTCACTTTCTGTAGAAAAAGCAGGTGGAAAGGAAGCCATGGGGCTTTTCAACCTGTTGAGTAGAGTCATTTTGTGCCCTGTTATATTCTTCACATTGGGATAAATAATCCCCAGTAAGAGATGGCAAAGCTTGAATTTCTGGTTGTTTTCCCATAAACACACAACAGCATTGCTGCTTGGCTGAAGTGGAGTCTGTTATTGTTAAGTACATTTGCTGCTTTCATCACCGCTACCACAGCACTTCTCATGGAAGCTTGTTTGCTGATCACAGAACTCCTGAGCAGGACGGATCTGCAGTCGGCTTCTTTTAAGGCATCAGTCTTCTCAGGGGAGGCCTGACAGTACTTGATACCAAAGAAACTATCATGGCTCACTGACATTCTTCTTTACAGGACTCTTTCAGAAAGCAGTTATGGGCTTTTTACCCCACTGACAGTTTTAACAGTGAATATGAAATGTTCAGGTTCATGACACTGTATTTTGTGGAAGTTTGTTGAGAAATATTCTGGTCATGATCATCTTCTAGTATCATGCTATTTAGGGGAAGCAGAATAGACTCTGCTTGACTAGCTACAGCCTCATTCATTTTGGGGCAGATGGGCAGGTTCTACATCATTCTACACCATTGTGCAGCCCTGTTTTTTTTTCTATACTGATCTATTAGGGAGAAAAATGAAATAATTAATACTTAATTGCATGTAAGGGCCCAAATATGCTCTGAATTGCATTCACATACCTGACTGGCCATTGTAGTTGCAATACCTGAAGGCATTTAGATTGCTTCATAAGATTCCCTTTCTTCTCGCCAAATACATAGTACTTCTCCTCTCAGATCTCAACTGTTTTATTTAGTAATTAAGGTAGTTTTTGCAACATCTTAAAGATGCAAAGGGCAGATACATCAATTCCAAATCCAAGGATGAACTCAATGGTACTTAAAGCTTTCCCATGAGCAAATTCTCTGAAGACAGAGAATTCTCTTAAAGGCATATGCCTCTACATTTGGATTTGGACCATTTTAAATCAGTATCAGAGATGATGAAAGTAACCACTCTGAAATCTAATGGACATTTAACAACATCCTTTCATTATACAGTTTTATTACTTTCATTTTAATTTCTGTCATGTATTTTAGACTCTCTCAAGTTACTCACAACCCTTTGGTCACTGCAGGTTTGATTTTGTTCTAGAGAAAATGCATGTACAAATCTGAAATTAAGTTAACTTTGCATTTATGCTTGCCAAAGAGAATCCTAAAAAGATGCACAGTGGAGTTTTTGACAAATTCTAAGATTTTGGAAATCTTACAGCAATCTTGAATTGTTATGGCTTGAAGACAATAATTTAATCATAAGAGTCCCCAAACACAACTGGGAAGGTAAACTGCAGTGATAGAAATTGAATTTCAAGTTCACACCTTCTGCATTTAATAGTACTGCATAGTTCTGCATTTAATAGGTTCTACAGATATCAGTGAAAGAAGCGTCATATACATATAGTATAAAACTAGATAGCAAATTTAAAATGTCATTTTGGTAATTTGCTAGTGGATGTATGTCACTTTTGCAACAGAATATATTTTGCATTTTGCTGTCTTCCTACAAATCTCCCCATTCATATCTCTGAATGCTCAGTTTGGTTGGTCTTTTATGCCAGAGATGAATGAGGGACATCTTTCCTCAGCAAGGTACTGTGATCCATTCTCCCTGCTCTTTGATTTCTTGTGTTGTGTTTGATACCTCTAGTGGCAACACAAGAGCATTGGGAAAACATACAGTTATTTGTCTTCATCCTCTTTTGCAATCTAGTTATAGATTTTCTTTGCACTCTTAGCTGGGCTGCTGGATTTCTTCTCACTGGAACTGACTGTAAGATTTTAACTGGGTTGGGAAAATAACTGAGATCTGTTCCAGAATTCAGAAAAAAATTGTCAGCTTTTGGGGACATAAATAATTAAAATTGTCAGGTGAACCTGTGATAAAACATTTCATTTAATTTTGAATTGTTTAACTCCTTTTAAAATACATGTCAAAACAAAAGAGCTATTTTGAAAAGGAATAATCAACAGTTTTAGACACAAACATTGTTTTATGATCTTTGTGACCTATTTGTTTCCCTGCTGCAGTGCATTCTGCAGCAAGTTTACTATTCACTGAGATATGTTTTTACACCATTTCACCTGGCCAGCAGCAATTTCAGCAAAGGCAAGCATTAGCAAAGACATGGAGCTAGAATTTAAAAAGTTTGCTCTGCAATTAAATTTCTCATGAGTTATATAAAGTAAGTAAACTTTACCAGTTTAGGTACAGGAAGAAAATGAAGCATTTTCCACCTTGTAACAGTTCCTGCTCTCTGGGCTGGTCAAACACAAACCTGGGCCACCAGATTTGTGCTTGGCCTAAGGAAAATTTATCAACCTCTTCTGATATCCAGGCTTCTTAATCTAGATGTTCCAAAACAGTTTCCACTGGCTGTAAGCACAGAGGTTTTGCAGTAGTCTTTAGAAGATAAAGCACCAAGAAAAGCAAAATCCTTTTGGGACAAGCAAAGATGGCTATCTTTCATATATTTAAACTTATTTTAATTCCAGTATTAGCCTTCATGTTGGCTGCTTTTATCTAGCTGTGGGGAAAGATCTTATTTTAAAAATTCTTCTATTACAGTTCAGATTAAAAAGTTCATTGAAGATTATGGAACTTCTGTGTGCCCTGGCTCTGGGGACACCAACTACTGAGAGATGTAGGACACAGAGTACAGAGCAAGAATTCCTGTAATTGCTCCAGCTTAATCCGCTTCCCCACATGAATTGGCACCCATCTTCTTGTTTGTTCCAACACAGTGGAGTGCTCGTAAGGGCTCAGTAAGGGCTTTGAGATATACCTGTGGCACTAATGTTAGTATGTAAATTGCTCTGTAGCTAGGATTTGTAGTAGCAGGTTTATGGTGTACATATGTGTGCACGTATGAGACTATTTCCTGTCTCACACTCTCCATTCCATCTACCACTACCCCTGTACTTAGAGAAAAAGTGGATGTTTAGGATGGTTTTTTATTAGTTCAAACTTTCCTGCAGCTTCTTAAAAAATGACGTTATTTTGGATATATTTTCTACTGGAGAAGAATTTGATGCCTCTTTATGAAGTGCCTTAACTGCAGATATTTAATTGAAGCTTGCAAAGTAGTCAAACAAAAAGAAGTCTGCCTCTTTCCAGATGCCACAGTTGTTTAAGCCTATTTGGTACCCCATCAGGAGTACTAAAATTTTAACTATGCTGGACAGTAAACGAAGCTGTTTAGTAAACTATATCTGCAAGATATAAGTAAGTATATCTGTAAGTATCTCTTCCTTAATTACCCAGTAATACATTATTTTGATCAACTAAAATAAATAGGCAGTTGTTGCTACTGCCATAAAATGCATTTCTAAAACTGACAGGAAAAGAGGGCAACTGCTTGGAGCTTGTTTGTCCTGGTTGTTCATGCTGTAACACTGTCAGATTGCACCACTGCAAGGCATTTGCTCTACACCAACTAGGCATGAAGCTACGTTTAATACAAATTATACTCTGTACTTCACAAATGAAACGCAGCTGAGTTTATTTGCCCAAATGCAGGGATAAGTAATAAATAGGTTGCATGTAGCTGGTTTTTAGCATTACTTTATATATTGCAAATGAACTCTGTTCTCTGGGCTAGTTTCCAGGATCTCTGTAAATTATCAGCTTCAACTCTTCACAAGAAATGTTCTCTTAAAAATCTGAAATATTAGGAGTTTTTTATGAGATATTTACTAGGATGCAACTATAGACAGTTCATACACTGTTTATTCCCTCTAGACACTGAGTAAAGGGGAATTCAATATTTTATATTTAAATTCTCAAGTATATGGATGTGAAGTAAAATAAATTATTTAAACTTTGTTAGATTTAGATGTTTACAATTAAAACACCTCAAAAAGAGGTTTGCAACATGTGGCATGAGTCTGAAATAAGAAGTGTGTTTTAAAATGCCTGAAGTTTTTATCCCTTAAAAGAAATAAACTTCAGGTTTTCTTCCTCAAGAAATAGTTAAGTAATTTTTTGACAACTTTTGAACAAATAGCAAGACTGCTAGAGATAGTCTATAAAAGACTTTGATTTAAAGTGCACCAGGCATGGAATGTGAATTTGAATGAAAGTTGAAAATTGAAGCATGAAAAATGAGGAAATAGTTTATTTCAGAAAATGCTATATTAATTTTCATGGAATTTGAGTGGCCCTGCCCAGGTTTTACATACTTGATGAGAGATTATTTTCAGGAATAATTACATGGGAAAGAACGACAAAAGCAGAATGTTGGAAGTGATTCATTTGTAGCAAGAGTGGGGGCCTGCTGGGTGAGTGATTATCAGTAACTTTGGCCAAGGAATAATAGCATCCTGAAGGCATCTATTCCACACTAATAAACCTGTAATTTTGTAAGAAAATATCATGCATGCATTTTTGAAAGAAATGTAAATGTATGTTTGATTTTATGATGTGATATGGTCACAAGGTGCTCTGCTTCACCGAGCTTGCAGGAGGGAAGAAAACAACACAGACCCACAGGGTGCACGAGGTCAGTGTCACAGTTCTGTCGTGCCAACTGCCCAGCCACCACCTGCCCCCGTGTCCTCGCTGCCCTCCTGTGCACAGCGGGGACCCGGGGAACTTGGGCTGCAGGTAGACACTACTGCTGAACTCCCAGAATGCAGTTTATGCATTGAATTCTCACTGTCATCTCCACCTGAGGATCTACGCTCAGATACTTGTACATTTGCTACTCTTGTATGAACTTTGAACATGTAGGAAACCCATTATTTTGTCTTCAACACATGTGAGCCTTGGAGAACAGAGGCTTTCTTAAAAAGTGTATTTTCAACAAGGCAACCTACTGTGAGCACATCAGATATGTCCTCAGATGCTTTCACTAACTTCTCTTTAGATTTTAAATCAGAATCACAGAGCTGTTGCTTATATTCAGCTGTATACCTCATTGCCTTATATGCCAACAAAGGCATACTTCATTGCCTTGCCCAAGATATGTAAAGAGATGTGGAAGGGATGTGTTGCTCACTACATTTCCATGAAAATGGAGCGCTCTATATTAAGAGGGAATCTCATCCCTATGGAAAGGATAACTTCCTCCAGGGCTGATCTCACACTGGAATGAACTCCGGAAATTTAAAAAATCCCCACAGACTTCACTGCCTTCTGCTCCAGTTGTGAGGCACTCTTCTTTGACCCTATCCTCTCTAATGTAAATATTTAACAATATGCATATGTCAAAAGCAACAGTGACCACAACTCTGAAACTCTACCAAGCAAAGCACAAGCTTTTCCCATGGGGACACACAGTATTAGTGATGGTGCTTCCTGTATGACTTTGCTTCTCCATACATAGCAAGACAGTACTCACTGTGCCGTAGAAATTTCTATAAAATATTACAGCAGCTCTAGGTTACTTTTGGGAGAAAAAGGTCCAGCCCTGAAGTCAGCCAGCCCAGACTCCTGTCAATTTGGACTGAGCAGTTGGAGATGGTACAGGGAGATTGGAAGTAAAGGCAGCCTGAACCTTGTGGCCATATTCCCTTGATTTTGTGACATATTTGTTTTGCCTTTATACCTGAGGTTGTAAGATCTGTGTTTTAACTAGTATGCCATGCCACTCCATGCTAGTGGCAAACTTTCAGGTGTCTGAGTGCAGCACTCAAGGGATGTGACATTTTCTTCACTTGCTACCTCATCGGGGACTGGTGGTCAAGCTGATAGCCTGACCTAGGCTTTTTCCAGCTGTATTTCAAGACTGAGATAAACAAGTTTAGGTATTTGCTCAAAAAAATAATCAAAAGTACTAAATCCTGGTAATAAGAATTTGACAACAAAAGCTTTTTATTTTTTTCCTTTGAACACAACACCATTACTTCTTTCTCTCCTTCCCACTCCCTTGATTTTCCAGCTACCACTCAAATTGTCCATAAATCTTGAACTCTTAATTTAGAAAACAATCTCTCAATCTCTACCATCTTCTAAAAAGTAGTCCTGAAAAATGGTAACTGTTTTAAACATCACATTATGGGTTTTGTTCAGCTTTCAGTGCTCATGCTACTGAAAACATTGGAAGAAAGACAAAACTAAGGTAATAAAATAAAAATCTTAACTGTGTTTAGATTTTTCACAACACGTAAAATAGAAAAAACATGTCATGTTACACTATTAGATTAGCTGAAATCTGCCAATTTCACTAAAGTGCAACTACGTATATACACAATTTTGTCCAGTGTTTGTGAAAGGTTATAGCCAGCAATAAAACTCATGGGACTTTTGAAATAGCACATGTGCACCCAGGACACTTGAAATATATGCCATAACCCTGGGATTTTGCTTTTAGTTGTATTTACAGAAACACAGAGGCCTTTAGTAGTGATATGGCTTCCAATGGCCCCTGTTAATTAAGTATATCACAGAATCACAGAACGGTTAGGGTTGGAAGGGATTTCTGGAGATCGTATACATATATATATATATACATGTATATATCTACATACATAACAAAAACAATCACAATATGTAAGAGTTTATCTAATTAATATGTCACTTGTGTTCAACATTTGAGGGGGGAAAAAACCAAGCCCCATCTCCCTTGTCACCGTGTGTGTGCGCATGTCCCACTCCCCTCCAATTACTATCATTACAGGCAAATTTTGGATAAAAATAATTATCTCCTTCTATCCATGATCTGTATCCCTTCTTGAGAGGGAAAATACACATATTTAGGTCTTGGGCAGTTTGCTAAAAAGCTAAATGAAGTAACCAGTCTGAAGCTGGCTGTTTGAAACCCATGCTGAGCCCCAGCATCTGGCTGCAGGCAGACAGCAGAAAGGTTAGTGTTTCTCTCAGCCCAAAGGATTCTCTCAGCCCACAGGTGCAGAAGTGCAATTCTATAGTGCTGCTGCTACAGAAGCACAAACCTGTGTTTTTTGGTGGTAGCAACATTCTTATCACAGTGCAGCTCTGTTAAGTGGCTGGAGTTATTTTTATGTTGTTTGTTTTTTTCTTTTTTTTTTCCTTTTGCAAATATTTGAAATAAGAATTGAGTTAGGCATGCATTAGGATCATGATTCCATGATTCTTCATTTTCAGGAATGACCACTCTACCTGTGCTCAATGTGGCTGAAGAGAATAGTTGTTACTCTGGTTGCATTATCATGCTTTAAACATTCAAAGAGAAATCCCATCAGAAGCACTACTCCTTATTCACTTGTGCTCCCTAATGGCAACTTTAAATCCTGTATTCTCTATTGTCTTTGCTAAAGATGCATGACTTTGTGCCTTTGCTGTCAGAGTGGCATGTATTGTGCCAGCAAAATGCAGTCAGCACCTAACGTGCATTTACAGAACTTCCAAAGACTGTTATATATACATTTCTCTTCTCTCTTTTGTAGAGGATCTGTGATTCCTTCTATCAGTGCAGCAGCTTGTGATGTGATAGTACAATGAAACATGAGGCTAGTGCAGCCAGATACGTTTTTTCTTCATATTGTGTTAAGAGTATGAGCCTTCTTTGATGTCAGTAAAGTTAATAACATTTAGAGATATAAAAACCAAATCACTACTCACTAAGATAGTAGTACTAGACTCTCTTTCTAGCCTTGGTTTTTACCAAATTTTCTATTTCTATAAAAGAAAAAGGTTTTAAAAATTGAGACATACATTCTCTTTACAAATTCTTAGACAATACGTGGATAACACTATGTTCACTCCAAACTTACACCATCTTTTGGTCATTTTACAGCACACAAAAGGTGTCTTGCAGGGAAAAGCACTGCAGCTGGAATCCTTCTAATCTCTCCCACAGAACTAACAGCAAACCCACATTGAAAATTAATTGAGATAGGTGAAGAAAAATTAATGCCTGATCCCTTCTCAGTGGGCATTATTTTTACTTTGACATGTATCTGCAATTTTTAGTCTGAAGAGCACATTGAGAATTCTTAGGAAAAAAGGGTGTTCACTGAATATTCCTACAAAGTTTAGCCTATAGGCTAGAGAAGAAATAACAGTGTGTTAATTTTGCCTTTTTTACACATCTCTATTAATTATTTCAAACATGCTTTTAGTTTCTTAAGTATAGACACTGCTCAAAATCTTGAAATAAAATACATCTTTGGCTGTTCAGTTTTAGACCTTATGTGACAGAAATGCCATGTTTTGTTTTGATTACAGGTAGACTACATGATCCTTTTTTCTGTTCTTTTATTTTAGGACTAACTTCTAGAATAAATTGACACATAATATCAAAGCTGGCTTTCACTGAATATTTACTAGTATTTCTTGTTATGTTCTATATCATTTGGTTAGTGATTACTATGATGTATCATGTAATTTATAATGCATCATACAATGTATTTGCTGCATTACTCCTAGAGATTGAAAACATAGGGTCACAAAAATGCTTCTCTGATGCAGTAACACATGGTTCTGAGTCCTGTTGCATTCTCTTTTTCTATTTCTCAAACAGAACATGATTCCAGTGGCCAAATATGCAACAAACTACTTAAAAATCTAGCCATAGACTGAAATGCACCAAAGTATCTATCTTGATTAACCTCCTCCTTATGTTCTAAACCTGAGCTGGAGCCTTGAAACCCAGTTTGCTTCTTATTCATACTTTTTAAATGAGGGCTTTTGCTTAGTTACAAGTTCAGCCTGAGCCAACTTCAGAATAATGTCCATCCCTCAGGTCAGTTTAGAGTATCTAAACACAGTAATGCAAATGCATAAAACTGGACATGGGAACTTGCTGGATTCTTTTGCTGGGCTCTTTTACCTGGCTTCTTAAGTGTAATACCAACTGGGTCTGAGGAAGTGTCAATAAAAGGTGGAAAAGAGAGTTGTGACTTCATCTTGCCTTTTGCATTCATAGTTGCCTACGATTTTCAAGCATAGCTGTAGCATGTGCCTTCACAGAATCTGGAGGGCTTTTTTAAAGTACAGTCCTATCCAGAATAGGACCATACCTGCTTGTGTCACACCTTGATTTAAGTATGGTGTTTAATAAGGAGATTAGTAAATGTCTGAAATGCGACTGTGAATATAATAACATACTGTAACTCCTTGAGCTGACTGTCCTGTGATCATTTAAGTGGCTGAAGATTATAACAGTGGGAATAAGATAAAACAGGCCTATTCATAACATGTAACATCAGACTTAAGTGGGGACTAACATACCACATATTTCTTACTTTGTATAACAGTTTTCCTTCAAAAAGTCGTCATTGCCATGTATTTCTCCATCTTTTATCCAGAGGGCAACATAACTCTCTGTAACTGGGAAATGCTAAGCTTTTAAAACACCTAAAAATGAGGAGACATATTACCATGATATCATATAATGAATGGAAGATGTGACACATCCTTCTTCCTGCATCTTACTGGCAATAATATAGATCTACATATATTAGCAAATTAGATGCTAATCTTAAATGATGGCATTCTGAGCATTTTCTTTTGTATCCTGGACATTTATATGAAGTACGTCTAGTATACAAATACCAGTTTGCGCTGGAAAATATAAATGTAGAACTGCTAAAGAAACTGAATTTACGTGGTTATATTGTCTAAGTAACTGAGAAACAAACCAGTTCAGATTAGCTTCCTCACAACCTTTATTTTAATGTCTGCACCTCTTTCCTAAAGGCCAGCTCTACTAATGTAAATGTCCCATGATCTGAATTGCATGCAGTAATCTTGAGGGGAGAATATGTATTTGGCACCATTTTAAATGATCAAGACACTTTACATGACATTCTTGTTTAAATGGCATGAAAATCAGAGTTAAGTGCTGTGCAAATGAGGGCAGAATAGAGCCCTTTGTATCTCATTTTCCAACTGCCCTGGGATCATCTGGAGGTATAACCACATAAATCCCCCGAGGATATGTCTCCAACTCTCTCCCTTAACATGCTGTTCCCTGATCACATTGGAAATCCACTCAATTTAGATTTAATCTCTGCAAAATCTACCCAGGACTTCCTTTCTAAATTTGCAATACTATCTTTTTGGTGCTTTTTTTGCTTGGGTTATTATGCTTAACTGCATTTTTCCTTAGCCATCTTCCAACCTGCTTCTCTGTGGGGGCACCATTGTGTGCCAGGAGGGTAGGGGTCTCTAAAATTTAGAGATGAGACTCTTGGCTCAGTCTCAAGCATGGGAGCATATTGCTTCCTCTGTCCCTGACTGCTGCATGATATTAGGATTGTACCTTCTCCCTGCCTCACTTTGTTTATATAAAATGTAAGAAAAAAAAATCCAAATATTTTTAACTTTCTAATCTTTTCAAGTTAAGTCTCTGCATTGCATGGAGCAAAAGTACAAACATTCTCCCCACCCAAAAGGAAGCTTGTATTGAATGAGTACAGCAAATTTACAAGTAAAAAATAAATAGCAAGTTGCATGTGGGGAAAGAGAAAGAGACACAGAGACAGATGGATTTATATAAATTCAGCTTTTAAAGTGCTGGTTGGCTGGGGTTTTTTAAAATTAAATAATTGCAAGCAGTAACCAGCTGTAGTATGATTCTTCACTATGTAATCTGCACAGTGAAATGTAAACAGGGGGTCAGGCTCTCCTGTGGCCATATGACCCTCTCAGCAGGAAAAGGGGGCATGGAGAGAGGCTGTGCACAGAGAAGCATACAAGGATATTCATGAGCTGGGAAATTTTGCAGCAAAAAATAGCTTTCCTGCATAGTCAATGGTGCATAGCGTTCGGTTTAAAAACCCTTATTAAATTAAGAGGAGCTTTCTGCATCCCCCAGCCTCTGCCGCTGCTGCTGTTTGTACTTCCATAATGTTGTTGAGAAAACTGGGGCTTAATATCAACTTGAAGGTTTAGAAAAATGCAATAACATTCAGATACAACTTGATTACAGACTGAACAGAGATACAGAACACGAAAACTGATATGTCTGGGGATTCTAGCTCTTCTGAATCTATTTATTCATTTAAAAAAATTATTTATCAAAAAAATAAATGTCTATCTATATGTATATATGCATTCCTTTGTCAACACAGGAAGATGGAGGGATTGGCAGCTAGGCATTCCTCAGTAACTTAATTAACTAATTTTTTCTGTTCTTTAACATTCTCTTATTTTTCTTCCTTTTTTTTTCCCTCAGATTAAAAAGCTGAGCCCGTCTCTTGCACTCTGATCATAGTTCTCATGCTGCTTATTTAATACAGCATATTTTTTAATTCACAAGCATACTCCTTCTGTCATTGCTACAGCCACTACAGCTCTGACTACCTTTTTGTTGTGGTGTAAACATCTTTTTCTTGCAGTATTTTAATGACATAACAAACCTTTATTTATTTCTTCATTTATTATTTTAAAAACCAATATAGTTTTCCACCCAAAATACCCATTTTTACATAACCTTGAGATGCCTATTCATTCTTTCTCAGGAGGAGTTCAGGGGAAAGGTGCAGTGCCCCTCTAAATCACAAATGAAATGAGTTTGTTGGCTTGAATAGTATTTCTCCTTTCAACCCTCACACATTTCAGTGCATTCCATTAGTCATTGTTCAAATGAGGCTGTTTTCCGACCCCAGAGGCAGGGGAGGAGGGAGTTTGGGGCTTAAATGAGTTTGCCGATCAGTACATAGAGGCACATTGTTTCTCATCTTACATTTTGCATGTTCTGTTGACAGAATATAACCCTTGTTCCCAGTACCAAAATGTTTCAGGTTTTGAGCATATTGTATGTTTGATGCAGCTAATTTAAATAAATGACTTTCACATTTAAGCAATTAAACCTATAATTAGCACTGTTTGAATGAACTAATCAACTAATACCCTATGACACACGGTTCTCTTTTTTTCTCTAAATATTTTTAAAGGGAAAGGAGAGAGATTTATAAAAAATTATAGGCAATGCAGTAAAAAAATGAGCTTTGATTCATGAAAATTACAAAACAACACCACAAAGTATTTAGACCAATGTTTGCCTTTTGCCTTCCAGGGAATGTGGAATTATGCACACTCATTTCCTCTGAATTCAGGGGAAAAGACTGCAATAAACAAAGTAGTGAATCTTTTTTAAAATGAGGCAAACTTCTACCACTGTTGTGTGTTTTTAATACCCAAACACACTTTCAGAGGTACTGTGGGCTCACTGTATTTTAAAACGTGTGCATACATCTAATCCAGTGGTAGGAGAGCTGCATAAGACATACCCTTGGGAGATTCCCTCTGACTGGCAGAAGTTTAGCTGCTCTCAATAAGATGGAAATTTATTAGGAGGAAATTATCCTGGTGTCCTCTGAAAAACAGCATTTCTGATAAAAATCTTGTTCTCTGACAGAAGTCTAACAAGATACATTTGTTAGCTGGTTTTGCTCCTTGGATTCATCTGTTAATTTTAATTCTTCTGTTGCACTGCTGTGTTCTGAGGCAGACATGATCTATGTGTGCCCACTGGAGATTGAGATGTTGGGGGTGAGAGAGTACAGAAGTTTAGGAGAAAGCTAGCCTTTTTCTTTTTTTTTTCTTTCCCCTCTGCTTAAAGGGGAAGAAAAGTCCTTACGTTTTTATTAGTTCTCGAATTTGTGAATAAATGTTGTGCTTCTTTGTGTCTATGCTATTCTATGGATTTCTATTACTACAGAAATAAGCCTAATTTATCATGTAATTTTTCTTTTCTTCAGCAGTGTTGTCCCAAACTGTCATTGTGCCACACATAGGTCATACAAGTCACACCACATACTAGCATTTTACTTTTTTTTTCCCCATTAGAACACCATTACATGTCTTCAAATGTGGAAAACAGCCTGAACATCCTTGAGCTGTTAAACTCTGCTTGTTCTCACAGTAGCTCCACTAACAATGGGATCCTTCTCTGCAGCCTGGTTCTTCCTTGAGTCGTTACCTCATGTGGGGCTGAGGCTGGAACATTTTCAAAGACGGAATGCTGATTTTTAATAAATGAAACTGTCATTAGGAGATCTTCGCCCCACATTTTGACTTGCCAGAGTTAGTAGGCATGCAGTGCTCTGCTCTTGCAGAGCAAAAGGACATCAGGAAGATGGCAGATGGTCCTCTGTGGTTATATGGCTCACCAAAACTTAAGTGAACTGGTTTCTATTTCTGTGTGACAACTAGCTTCTGAAAGTACTTTTTCATCTGTCAAGCTTCAGATAAGAACTAGTTTAGATTTTGATTATTTTTGTCAAACATTATGGAGAGGTTTGGAGAGAAGAAAGGGGTGAAAGGAAAGTGCTGCCATATCAAAACTTTTAAAAATAGGATTAGATTCACCCTTGCTTTGGATGGAAAGTTTCACTTCAATAGGGAATTTCTTTTTTAAATAAGAGAAAGAGATGCTACTACCCTATGCAACCAATACTGAGAAGATCTTGGTTTGAATAATTTGGTTCAGCAAAGAAACTTGCACCTCAGGTTTTTACACTTTCAGGCGAAGGATTTGATCACCCAGTCATTTCCCATAGTGATAGTCTTTCTACTTGATGCTTCCAAATATTTCCTACAACCTGGATTAGGGAAAAACTTTTCTTTTTTAAGCTTTAATATAATTTCTTGGCTCTGCTTCTGACAATCAGGGAATGGGTATCTGAAGAACTGATATTTCTCCCTGTAGGAAAAAACTGAAGAAGCAGCAGATGATCAACAGCTCAGGCAAATCAAAGCCTAGGTATTTAAGGCTGGACAGCTTATCACCAAGGAACTCCAAACTTGAGGAATTCACAAATATTAGCCTTCATCTTGCTATGTTTTGGAGCTCATATGCCAAACCAAAAGCACTTATGCCCTGTTCTGTAGCAGAGGAATTCATCATATAGAAAGAGGTGCCACCATTTGGGAGGCATATTATACTGGTGAAGTTTCTGTAAGATCTAATGAGAAAACAGATAATTTCTTATTCGGGCAGCTTTGGGATAAATTGTAGTGAATATTGTATGACAGGATGAATATGGAAAAGACTTCAAAACATTTAAGTTTTATTTTGTTTATTAATGTCTGTATAATATAAAATAATAGTTGTTCTGATTAAGTATTGACAGCAATTACCTCTGAATGCAATTCTTTAAATACCAGGAAATATCCTCTTAAAGCAGCTTCTGTGACATACCTACCTCCTACACAGCACACTAACCTATCACTTTCTTAGGGTCTACGCCTCTCCAGTCCTGTTAGTATAGCTGACCTCATGCAGCAAAAATTATATCTGCAAAAAGATTCTAAATACTATCCCAGTTGGTTCAAAGTTTAAGATTCTACTTTGAAACATAGAAATGCTATTTTCAAAACTATTCTGCTTGTTGTTTCTATTCACTGTTTCCATGGCAGAGCTGAAAAACTGTTACAGCTGTGTTTTGGGTGGTCTATTGTATGCCACTGTTGGTTTTGATTATTATATTCAACACTCTCTTGGTATGTGTTTCACTGTCCCACTGTCTCCACATAAAAATGGAGTGGGGCTGCTTCCACCCGTTGTTTATTCAATTCCTCTGGGTTACAAAGTGGGAAACCTAACTTTTTTTCCCTCTTCTGCTTAAGCTCCTAGGAGTGTGCCATAAACACTAGGTTATAGCTTAAAATTTAAGAGGACATTGCTCTGCCCTTCCCTCAGGAAAAGTCATGGAGTCAAATACAGAACACAGAAGAAGCAGCAGGTTTCAGTGTCCAAGGGATAATGACAGCTAGCTGAGGAAACCAGATTTCTTCTGGTCACCTTAGGAAAAAAAAAAAAGAAAGAAAATCAACTGAGTAATATAGAAAGATAGATATAGGCTAAGGTATCGCTGACCTGATTTTTAAACATGCTCTTAATAAAGACTTCCTAAAGTCAATCAGGCAATACATTTACCTGGAATGTACTGCACAGTGTAGCAGAGACTAACTTTGAATAACATGGGCTTAAATGTCTGAATCTGAACATTGCACCAGAACATGTGATTTATTAAAGGTTCATAACCCTCAAAACTGAATTATGAGTAGTTAAAATACCAACTGCTGTCTGTAAAATACACACATCATTTGCTGCAGAAATAAAAAAAATAAATGGGAAAATAAAAGCGCTTCTTTGGACCCAGAATTGTGAAAATGAGTGACTGATGGTGTAAAATTAATGATTACCTTACAAAATGACAGTTGTGTGTTTAAGCATCCCATCCTGTGCAGCAGCTAGCCTGGATCAGAGCAAACTAAAACCACATTGTGGCCTGTCCGCTCCTGCTTTGCAGTTGTCTGACATTTGATCTCCTGCAGCTGAAGCAGGACCTTGCAGCCTGGCTATAAGAAATATCCCTTAGAAACCTGCCCCGTAAAGTGGGCTTAGGACAGCTAAGACCCATACCTGGAATCAGAAGTAACGGATGCCTTGCCACAGTCAATAGAAAACTTTTTTGAGCCACATATTTTTCTTAACTATGCGATTTCATGCGGTTTTAATTACTTGACGTAAGTGTTCCCATTTTATTTTGGTTTTTCTTTGTCCAGTTTTCACCAAGAATAGGAAATCTGCACAGGCAGGATTTTAAACTCAAATTGCTATTCAAAACTTCAGATGTTTATCTGAAATTTATCTGAGCTGTCTGCATGTGTGTCTCTACGTTAGTTTGGGCAATATTTTTAAATGAACTTTTTGAATGTAAGATTTTCAATCACTGATTTAAGATGAAGTCATTGTAAGAGTAAAAATAAAATAAAAATCCAGGACACTATTTGTGAATTATTAAAGGGATGTAACATTAAGATCAATTGTCATGTAGGAACAATATACAAGATGAAGCACATCCCCCACACCACCACTGAGCTTTTGTATTCATGAGAAACAGAATCCTGTAACCTACTTGGCTTAACAGTAGAATGGGAGTTGGTTGAACACCTGAATGGACATAACTCTGGGTTAAATGAGGATGACTACAAGCCACATAGATCATGTCGTGAACACCGTTGCCTCCTCTCTTCCCTCTGACTATATCCAAGCCTTGAATACATATTTCAAGGAACTGTGACCTGAATTCAGATGATTGATCACAGTAGCAGTAGAGTAAACTTTCACTATATCTTCACATTGACAGTGAACCGGGTATCAAACTTTAACCTGCAGCACTTTGCTTTCCTATAAAATAAAAATATTCTGTCTTAAATCACTGCCTTTTCAAAAACATAAACAAAACCATAAAGGCCAACTCGTTTTCCCTTTCCACTGATTTCCATAGAATTCCAAGTTTCTTATCTCTCTGATTTCTAATGTACTCCCCCTTACCTTTCCTGATCTCCCACAAAACCCTGGCAGAATATCAGCAGATCTGATAGCTTCTTCTGGGCTTGCTGCCATTAGCATATTTACGTCCTTCAGGGTTTCTGTGGGACTGGTGACTCACAATACATCATTGGGCTGCTGTGACCAAACAAGGTTTGTGTGCTGCAGCTTCCCCCAGCATTTTGCCAGAAGTGCTGAGACTGTCAAGGGAATGAAGAAAGAAGAGTAAATGTTGGTGAGGGATGGAGGAATAGTGTTGAAACAGAGTAGACGTTGGGTAGGAGGAAAGGTCTAAAAACAGTGGCAGGGGAAGAGTTAGTAGGTGTTTCAGAAATATCTGAAATTGTAGGGAGGAAGATGGAAGTATTTTGGTTCAGGATAAGTTGTAAGGAATGGGCTATTAGAAGGAAATGAAAATTGGGAATTAAACGAATAGATGAAAAAGGTCAGTTTGGATTGGGAGAATGATGATGCCCCACCCAGCACAGGTTGATGTTGAAGAGGAGGCTTCATTAAGATATAGTCAAATAAGCATTTTTGTGTCTATGCCTTTGACTAAACTCAACTATACTTTCTAGTCTTTGTGAAATAGCCTGTCCCTAACTGTGGTCCATTGCTGAATGAATATTAACCAATGCCTGATGAGGACTTTGTCTGCACTGCAGGGTGAGCCCTGCAGTGATGCTCTAACTGTGTGTTGGGAGGACAATGGGATGTGCTGCCTGCCCCTGTACCTCACTGGCTGCATGAACTGATATGAGGCTTTAGAGACATCCATTTGAACAACTGAGCAATCAGTATCACAAACACACTGAAGAGTGTGTCTGCCTTGATACACACCACCAGATTCCACTGATACAATGCTTTTATGATATGTGTAGGAATGGCAGAATATGATTTGCACACAATATGCCTATGGAAATGCTATTCTGAAATTAGCAATAAATTATGTCAAGCTGTATGTATGATATGTGCTCCTGGTTTCTTACAAGAAACACTGTTAACTTAAATTTTAGGTTGTTAAACTTCATTTGTAACCATCATATGCTATAAAAATGTAAGAAATAGCTCGTACAGCTCACTATTCCAGTCTCCCACCTCAGTCTCACTTCTTAAGTCTTCATCATAATGAGCAGTCTCTTTGAAGAATGGTTGTGAAAGATGCATGACAACTCCAATACATGTAAATAAAAATTGTGGAAGATGAGGCAGAGGGGTCCCTCCTTTTTATGTTATGGCCTCATTGCCACACTGAGACTATGAGAAGTGTAATTTCTCTGTCTTCGTAAAAGCCTGTTTTCCCCCTAAAGCGGCAGGTGCCTGCTTTGCTCTAGACAAGAAATACTGCATGATTTTCTAGTGACTCAATTTTATTGTTTTGAATCAAGAAAAATAATTTGAATTTTAATTTTAGAATTTCCAAAGTGTCAAAGGCTTAAAATTGTGCCATAGTGCATATATTTACAACTAAGACCTTCTGGGAAGAATGAAAGAGGTAACAGCAGTAAACATACAGAAATTAGTCTGGACAAGTTTTCAACCAGAGAATTTTATTTTAAAACATTTCCTCTATACAGGTTTAAAAAATGAAGCTTAAATGTTGAATACTTAAAACAAATATTGCTTTTGACCTATTTGCCATCAGATATGCTCCCTAAAACTCTACAGAGAATTCTGAGCTGCCAAATGGAGGTGTGACTGCAGATCATATACAAACTACTTGTCATCTACCTTGCAAAAGGAATAGTAGCAGCAAGGAGACAACCCATGGATATGTCCCTCCATGAACTTGACTACACATACTGGCCATGTACTCATCCCGACACCCCCATCCCATTGTTCTTTTTTATTACTTCACTAGAAATTCCTAATTGAGTTTAGTTATGTCTGGCAACACTTCGGTCTGGCCCGTAATGCAAAGGAGTTCTGAAAATCTGAACTCAGTTCATCAAAATGTGAAATGGTTTAAATATTTGGGTTTTTTTCAGCGGCATATTTCAGTGTAGACTTAACTTCAGGTCTTTGAACACCTCCTTTATTTTGATCTCTATGCAATGCGTAACGTATGTATATACATATAATACAAAGGTTGTAAGAAGACTTCAGAACATTTTCAGTGCTCATGCTGTTAAGGTAAAACAGCCCTGTAATTGTCCTTATTATGTCTGTAATTCTTTAGTTGACTAAATGTCCCTTCTCACAAACTTTCATTTATCCTTTGTTGCCCATTTTTCACTGTAAAATAGCTAGTTTTCTCTGTTAGACAGTCTCAAGGACAATTTCTGTAAACATAGCTATGTTGTTGTAAAAATTATCTTTTTACATTCCTTTCCCATGGACACAGATCCCTTTGACGGACACTTCTTGTAACCAATATAGTTAGAGACGGAAGTGTTAACTTTCTCCAATGATCTGTGATTTCTAAAAGTGTATATAAGAATTAAACGAAAGGGGTTTCCCCTCTTTCCGCCCTTGCTCTGAACACAGCCCGAAGTCCGGCTCTCATTATTTCTGCGTCTTCGACTGATTACCGGGATAAGCCGTAATAACAGGCATCGCGGTAATAATCCTTCTCCTCAAAACTTAAGATTACCAGTTTAAAAATGCAAAAACCTGTGACTTAGAACTGTAATGTCTGAATTCAGTCCAGAACTTATATCATGTTAAGAATGAGGTGTTTTTAAAATAATGGGCTTTGTTGCACTACCCTTTCTAGCTAAGACATGCAGGTCCTGTGATAATTGTACTTGCTTTTTTGCTTTTGCAAATTAACACGAATATCTTGCTGGTTAATTTAAAGCCTTTTACTTCCTTCCAAAATTTCTATCTTTATTGGATTCACATCTGTAGTTTTATTTAATGTGAACCAGATGTTGAAATCAAGGCAATATTTGCTAAAATACTTGCACTGAAGAAGGCTTGCTACAAACAGACTGTTGTGCCAGTTCCCCGGGTACAGTGTCAAGCAGAAATAAAGTGTGCTGGAGGTTTTTTTTGTTTGTCTAATTAGAAACAAAGCTTTGTAATCAATAACCTTCAAACTTCACTAGCAAAGAGATATGGGCGAATGTACTAGAATTCCACAAGCTGTTGTACTTCGTGCACAGAACCTTGTGCTGTTGTTAAAATTCTGGGTTTTTAATACACCAGTATAAAATGCACCATGGCATCGCTGCAGAATCCATGCAATGGGATGATTCTGGGAAGACAGCAGACGGCAGAGAGCAGAATACACTCTTAGAATCAGAAATCAAAGCTAGCAATGAGAGTTGAAGCTGGGAGAAGCAGCTGCTGCCATTGAGCAGCTGGTTGGTGGTGTCCTGTCTCTGTGAGAGACAGCAGCTCCTGATGTGGACCAAGTTTCAAGTCAGATGGAGCTCAGATCTGCTGCTTCTCCAGAGATGTCAGCATCTTTCCATGCTCTCTGCAATACGTGCATGTCAGACTTGTTTAAGATGTGTCTGGTGTGTTTTAAACACTGAATTAGAGACATGGTCACTTTTTGGCCGTTGTTTGGATATAGGTCACTGAGTAGCATACCTGGAAGGCAGGAGATGTAGAAAGAACAGAATCTATGACATAGAAGAGATAAGGATATGTTCAGTATATATTTTTCTTACACTCTATTTTTCTGTGCAAAATCATTATTCATTTAAAGGAGAGGCACAGCCAGTCTTTCGTCCTCATGAGCTGGAACATTTTGCTCTTGCAGCATAATCAGATTTTCCAAGCAAAACTCCTGGTTATTTCAGTCACATTTATGCAGCCGTACAAGGCCTTGGCAAAATTCAAGCACTGCAGAGCATGGTAACATTTCAAATTATAAAACTTAAAGCGATAACATGTACTTAAATTTTAAAGGCCAAATTAAAAAAGAATATGTTGTGTCTACAAAATATGTATACAGGTAACTGATTGCATTTTTCATGTACTGAATGTACTGTCTACAACAGTGTAGAGCGTACCTGTAGCTGTGATATCCAGAATCTCAATGGGTCATATGCCACATGCTTTCATTTCCTGGCAGGTTTTGGCTTGTTTTTTGCAAGTGCAAATGTCTAAGATCAAATTAAGATCAAAACGCTTATGAGAAAATCTTTATAAAAATGGAGAATGAATTAGAAAAATGAAACAAAAGACTCAAAAAAAGAAATCTGTGTAGGAAATAATATTTCCCAACATACATTTCTTTACACAATTGTTTGGGACTTTGTATTAAAATAATTGGATAAATAAAACAGAGTGGCACTGCATGTTTTGTAGTAAGGCATAACAGTTGGTTCAAAAAACATGGTGAATGTAGTCCAGGATTTGGTGGGACCTTGGTTCAGCTCCATGGTAAAGGCATAGTTCCAAGTTCCAAATTGCTCTTAAATGAATCCCATCTTGGTATCGTGTCACTATTCCGTGAAATAAGGACACAACTGTAGCAGTGCGCTTGGCAGAAGCTGCTGCTTTTGAGCTTCAGGTTTTGGTGGGAAGAAAGCACAGGCAAAGCCCTCGGCCTTCTTCTTCCCATATCTGAACTCTCTGCCTGAGCTGTGGTAAAATCCCATATTTCCCTTGTGTTACCTGTGCCTGTATCTCAGATGCCATATATGGCTATGTCCTGGAAAGCTCTTCTCCACTGGTCACTTTGAACTATGCCATTCCCCATTGAGTGTTTCCTGATCCCATCTCCCTTTAAAAGAGCCCTGCAGGGCTTCTTCCAGGCTCTTTCTTCTGGGTTACTCAGCCATCTGGATATCTCTGGACCCTGAGAAACGCAACACTGGGCTTACAATAAATGGCTGCTACCCCAGGAAAGAGTCCTCTGTCTAGCCTTTTATTCTTGTCTGCACTACCACACCATGCCTGGGGAAACTCTCGTCCCAGAGGAGCCAGCAGAAACAGGTTATCTGCGGTAGCTAGAACTCTGTCCTTTGGGAGAGTTATACAACTCACCCTGGCAGGGATCACACACGCATAAAAGCGCTGTCGCTACCGCGAGAGCTTCCAGCTTTAGCGCTTGACACAACAACACAGCTCAGTCCGCAGCAGAGCAGAGAGAGAGAGTTTATTGTCCTCTTCCTTTTATATAGGGTAGGAACCCAATTAGATGATTGGTCAGTAGTTATCCACCCCCCGGTATAATTGGCTGGGTTCTACATCCCCTGAAACTTTCAGCCTAGGAAAACAGCTATGGATAAACAGCAGGTGTTAGTCCTACTTATCTTATTGTTTTTCATAACTTACATGGGAAAGAAGGTTTTCCCACAAGCAGCCTTGGGCCGCCAGGCTCCGGGCTGCTACAGTACCAGGCACAGAATTTCTCCATGCATCATTCCCTTTCACACCAGTTCTCCTGTCCACCCGTGACTTGTTCCGATTAGAATGTACATCTCTGCTGTGCAAGATCCAAATACAAATCCATAAGTCATAATTTCCTCAGTTACAACTACATTTTTGCCATTGACTTCCTCAGTCATTCACCCCTCCCATATCTTCCACACCTGTAAAATAGGGAGAGAGACCCCTATGCAGGAAGTTGCACGCTTTTGTCATAGTGCTAATCACCACAGTGTCTCTATGAATGTTTATAAAGTGCTTTGAAGATGAAAATTGCCAAAGAAGCAAGGGATGATTATTATAAGTTAATGAATAAATTTCAACATGTATTTGATTGCCAGGTAATTCAGAAGGGAATCACCAACCCTTCCCTCCCTTCGAAGAAGGAAAGTTGACAGTCAGCTAGTTGCTAATTAGCACTCAACTGAAATGCCTCCAAAGCTGAGTGCTCCCAGTTGAGTCCTTTAAAAAGTAATCTTTCAACTAATTGAAATATGCTGAAAGTTGAGCAGTGGGTGAGTTGTGTAACAGGTAAATCAGTATGGTGGAGTTGGTTATGTAGAAGGAATACTAAGCTTTTCCAGGTAGGAAAAGCCAGCCAAAATTAACATCTTGGGTGAATCACTAGCCAAAATGAGCAGCTCTTTTTCATATTCACATATCTGTTCTAAGACCCAGGTTAGGGAGGAAGGGTTGCTTAAAGACTGTGTTGAAGTCTGGTGTTAGTTCTCACTAAATTGAGGGGTAGTTATGATTCTTGCTTTGGACTGAGATAGACTAAAGACATTTGGAGTAAAACATTGTGCAATACATTAAAGCTGAGTGAATGTGCCACATGCATTTAATTCATATTTAGCTTGTCTGTAAGGGGAACCAGCATATCAGAATGGGGCTCAGACTCTTCAGATCTTTACCTCTCTCCTGACCCATCTGATTTTTTGCTGAAGGGTCAGTCTCCCAGACCATAGTCTGCTCCTGTAGCCTCCCCCACCACTTCTTTGGAGATTTTTTTGGCTGTCTGCCAATGCTATAAACCGCAGCACCGTCTTCTCTGCTGCTGAAGGTTGTTTTCTTCCTCAGCCATTGGGAGATGGCTGCAAAAGGCAAATTACAGGAATTTCATCCCTTTCTTTTCCCCTGTTTGACTGCTCTAGATTCACCATCCTCAGCATCACCTCTTCATACTTTCTTGAGGGAAAACATATTCAGCAAAACCTGCTGAGCACTTTGAGTGGAGAATCTCAGTTGCTTCAAACAGCCCTTCCCAGCGTCAGCCTCCAGTGATAATCCACCCCAAACTTCAGCAGCATGTACCCTCATGCAGGGGGTGGGGGAGAGGAAACGCAGTATGTAGGGTGAGAAGATACCAAGGCAGATTTGATTAATGGAGAAGGAAGTCAGTTCCCAAAGGGGCTACGAGCAGGTACGTGCAATATGAAGGAAAATGGGGAGATGGTACAAAACAAGACATAAGTGTTCTCGAAGGTGCTGGATTCTGGAAAGTAACCTTCATGGTGTCCTCAGAGATTCAACAAAAACAAGGCATATTAAATCTCTTTGGTCTTTTACTAGTCTGGAAGATGATTTGGTTCTGTCAATGGGCAGATGTTCTTTGGTATCCTGAAGTTATTGCAGCCCAGGGAAGCTCCCCTGGAGGTCAAGGGTTGAATATGTCAAGCTTGAGACTTCATCCTCTCCTCCCAGCACTTCATGGAGCTGTTTCCCCTAACAGTGGTCCTTCTGATATGGTCGCAATGTACTTTGTAGTTATAGTGCCCAGGTGTGATGCAGGGTAGGTTGAGGCTGCCCAAGTCCATTGTCCACTCAGGTGTCACACTGACAGTGTGGTGAGGAGCAAAAGTAAGCCACTGATGCTTAAAGCATGAGTCTCCCATGAGCTGAGGAGCTGGACTGCAGCTGGGAGATCCTACAGACCAGTATTCCTCTGCATTGGCACAAAGGGGGGACACTTAAAACACACGGCACTGGCTTACCACAGCCTAATTGGAGACATGGTAAGTCAGTTGGTCTGCTGTACCTTGGTGGGTTTAGAAGGCCAATCAATGTACCATCAAGCTAAATTTTCACCACTTCAAGATTGTTTCATGTTTACATCTACTGCTCTGTCTCCTGCAGGTGCTATGCAGGTACTGGATGGGTAAAGCAGACAGACTGCTCAGTCAGGCATGGGCAAGCTCCTCAAAGACTGCTTTCAGCTGAACATTCATAAAGTTTCCAGACAAAATTAAATATCCATTTTGATTGAGGACAAAGACATTGTGTACACTGAAGAACTAAAAAATATTTAAAATCCCTTTTGTGTTATCATCATTTTGGAGGTACTTTTAGCATCACTAGTGAGTGCTGGAGCTGTAACTCTAATTTACTGGGATTAAATAGGGGAAGAGAATTCTTAGAATTTTTATTTGTGTTGAATTATAATTACATGTAATTTATGCAAGGTAGGTTTGAGTTTACAAAAAGCCTGAAGAATTTAAAATATGTGAACACTTCTTGCTGCACTACAAATTCTGAAACACCCTTATGGATGGGCCCCACTTAGGGGTTTTTTAAAACCTTTCTGGTAAAAATAATCATGACATTTATTAACGATAGAAAATGAAAATTATCACAACCAAAAAAAAAGTAATCTACATGGAAAAAGTCTGGAAGTGTATACTGAGACCAGCAAATATTTTTAACAATGGATTGAACAGATTTATTTGGTTTCCTGTCCACAAATTGTCTGTGAAAGGACACTGTTTTCTGGAATATATTTCTATTTCAACGTATTAATATTTCACGCAAACAAATTACAGCTTATTGTTTTCCTATAAATTGCAAGCATCTGGTACACTCTATTCTATAGCTGCAGAAATGAATGGAAGTAACCTAAAGCCTGTCAAAATCCTGTGTTTGAGCTCTGCAGTTGAGTATCTATTACAGATGGTTGGGTATTGCTGGTGGTTCTTCATTGTGCATCCCAGCTTTTGATAAGAATATTTTATTTAGTCACTCTTGAGCATGCACAGGAAAACAGTTTTGTTCTTTTTCCTAAGGCCACTCCATCAGAAGTCTTCAATGCTATCTGGCTTTTGTATAAACAAAGGATAGTTTGAAAAGGTAGTGTCGTTATTTTTTTTAAAAAAATCATGTTTACTTGAGTATTCCCAATATTCAAGTACCTGTAGTTTTTATCTCTTCATATGCTATGTGTCTTTAATTATGATCAGTCTCTCTTTTACTGTCTTTCAACAGCCACAAACCACCTTAAATATATCCCTGTAAACCTGATTTCTGACAGAGACTGAACAGTCAACACATACCAGGGATAAATACAGCAATTACACCTATTTACAGCCGTATCGCTTTTCTGCATTATTATTATTACTAAGCGGTTATTAAAAACAGTGCAGCCTTCAGAGCTGCTCTGATTGTCAGCCTGGTGAAGTGAGGGCTGTGCCTCGGTCGCTCACGGTGTTTTGGGCAGTGCTGTGTTCCAGGGCCATCCATGCCGTGGTGTGGCCGTAGCAGCACGGGTGCCCTGGCAGAGCAGGCTGTGCGGGACCCCCTGTGCCAGGGGCTCCAGCGTGGACAGACGGGCAAACTGCTCTGGCTCATCCCTTCTCGCTCCCTGCTGTTGTCCTGCAAGAAGTTTCTGCTGTTGGTTTTGGTCTTTCTATCATAGTGCAGTTTGGCCACTCACAGTCACTACAGGTGTCACAAGGTGGGAACTGAGGCAGAGGACCTGCACCGTTCTGCACCACCAAACCCACGCCTTCCTCTGAGATGAAGGGAAATTGTCCTCCAGGGCTGTCAGAGTGTGAGTCCTTGACTTGCGTGGGTCCTTTTGTTTCTGCCCAGGAGAGGGCAATCCAGCACCCAGACAGCAGCAGATCAGATCAGATCAGATTTGGGGTGCCGAGGGGCTGTGTGGTGGTCAGTGCCTGGCCAGAGGGACACAAAACATGGCCCTTTGTCCGCTGGTGGGTCTGATGGCACACTTCTACCCAGATGGAAATCACCAGCCTGCGTCCCGGCCCCTCTCTGCTCTGGTGTCTCGTTCTGTGTTCATGTGCAGCACCCAGGCAGGGTTGGGGTGAGCCAATGCAGAGTGCAGGTTTGGGGACTGGGGAACTGAGGAGGTGTCCCAGTTCTTCCTTTCTGGCTTCTAGACACTGGAGTAAGTCTCGCCACTTTGAGATGTAGCAGTATTTGCACATGCATAAACCCATGTAAAGACAACTCTGCACACACTGTTTCTGCATCTGTTGGTAGCCATGCATATGCACAGGCACAGGAATAGACTCGCTTACAGATTTGGAAAGACTAGTCTCTTCCTCTTGTTTTCCTCCACCTCTTTTTTTTTCCTCTGCTCACATTAAACTCATTTTCCAGATTAAGGAATTTATCGACTGTCCTAAATCTTGGGCCAGACATTTGCCTTCGACCCCTGAGCCACTTTGGGTAGCAGCTTGATGCCAATGGTGCAGGGGTTTGGAGCATCCCAGGCAATGGTGCTGGCTGCATGCCCCTTAACCCACACCCTCAGAGCATACACAAAACTTTAAAGGCGGCAGATCCAAGAGGGAATTGAGATGACACTGTCAGGATCCCTGTAACTTTATGTTCCTTTGATTCTGCCTTCTGTTTTACTGTTCTGCGCATCACACTAGCCTAGATGATAACAGGCAACTGGAAGAGCTGCTGGAGCCTGTAATTAGCAGGCTCCTACCCTGGGACTTGGTTCTTGCTGGTGGGCTGTAGGTGTGGGATAATTTGCCAGTTAATCAATGGGAATTATTAAAATACCACTGCATATTTTTGCTTTGTGCTAGACCCGTACACAGAAGCTCTTATAAGGGGTTTGAGGGGAGTACCTGGGGTTCCTAATCATGAAAGCACATCCTACTGCTCCTTCCTTTTCTCACCAGCCCAGTCAAAATAAAAATACTAATATAATTGCTATGCTTAACTTCAGTGAAACAGAATTTTAGCTTAATTAAAAAGTCATTAAAACAGAAATAGTTTTCAAGATATGCAAAATTCCACAATTTTAATTACAGAAAGCAGTGTGGGCAAACAAACTTCTTGGGCAAACATGTTTTGCTTTGGATTTGCTTTGCAAAGAAAGTAAAATCTGTAACTTGGTAGGTTGTTGGTTGGGGTTTTTTTGACATTTTTTAAAGTAGGTGGTACTTTGGTTATAACAATTGCATTTATTAGTACTCTAACTGTAATTTTTCTGGTCATTTTGGTTTTAGGCTTTAAGGTAGCCTTTTTGGGATCTGTTAAAGTACAAGCTAGATGCAGGGAAGTTTCCTCTTAGGTGTGTAGTTGTTGCAGGCTTCTCATGGGGCCAGTGAACCCTGGCAGAGCACTGTCACAGTCACTGCAGCACTATTGAGCCAAACGTTGCATATGCTATTTATTAAACTCAGCACCTCCAGTAATGGTACTGGGCTGGCAGCGTAGCATGGCTACATAGCTGGGGTGCTCTTAAAGAGAGAAGTGACATTCCACATGAATTATCTGTTGTCTCTGTGTTTGGTGACAGAAGCTGTGGGAAGTCTATAAAAAAAGCTCAATACGTCACTTCTTACGGAAACTGTTATTCCATAAGAGCATACAGAAGAGCATACAGAAATAGTTTTGCTAAACAACTACTGGTAGACAAATTATGATCCCAGTCAGTGGTCAGTAGAATATAAAGTATGAACTTTCGTATTTTATCGTGAAAAGAGAGGTCAGACTTGCCAGACTTAGTCAAACACCAGTGAAAATTAGAATTTTTCAAATATGTCCTAAAATATTCCTACATTCAGTCAGATTTGAATTAAATTTTTGACAGTGGGTAAAGCCATATCATGCTCAAATATTTTTCGGGATTATTACAAAAATTTAGAAAAAGTAATGGTGCGTGCCTTGATTTCCCCATCTGTGAAATGGGTGATCCCGCAGCGTTCCTGCAGAGCACCCTGACTGAGAACCGTGGTGGCTGCAGCCGATTGTTATTCTCTTAATCATATTAGTTAACTAAGTCTGTTCCTAGAGTGGTTCCATTTGCTTGAATGAATTTACATGAGAGATTAATTCAGCGCTGTTTATTGTTGTTTTTACATTTATTCAGTACTGTAAATAATGCCTGATACATTACAGCTGTGTATGAGGACAGTCTGTGCTTCGAGGACTTTTTCGTACAGGTAATTTGAAAGCTCCCCTCCTAACCCTTGCACTTTCCCATTGATAAGATGAGCCCATTTTGTTTATTCTGTATTTTGAGGACTCTTTGTTCACGTGGTATCCGCTCCCAGCACTTTCTTGCAAGTATGATTCAACAGATAAAGTTCATCCCTCACCTCCAAAGGGTGATCCCCTCCCCTTGGCCTCCCTTCCTGCCTCGGAGTCCCCCTCCCCAGTGTGATATATCCTTCATTGGCAACGCTCTATAACCGCTGCTGGATTGATGCCCAGCAACGATCCTAAAACCAGGGACCAGTCTCCCACCTAGCTGCTCAGTCACCCACTCTCCTTAGTGAGGCAGATGGCACAAATAAAGGGAACAAGAACATGAAACCCCATGGAGATAAAGACAGTGAAGTTGCTTTCAGAATTGACTTTGGCTAAACTAATTCATTTATTGCCTGTTCAGGGAAGGTTCAGATGGTAAAACACTAGAACAGGCTTCCTAGGGGGATGATCAATGCCCCAAACCTGTCAGTGTTTAAGAGGCATTTGGACAATGCCCTTAATAGCATGCTTTAACTTTTGGACAGTCCTGAAACAGTCAGGGATGATGTGGTCAGATAATAGTTGTACATCTCTTCCAAATGAAAAGATTTCTATTCTATTCTATTCTATTCTATTCTATTCTATTCTATTCNATATCCTTCATTGGCAACGCTCTATAACCGCTGCTGGATTGATGCCCAGCAACGATCCTAAAACCAGGGACCAGTCTCCCCCCTAGCTGCCGCCGCCTTTCAGCCGGACAGCCGCGTCTAAAATGACCCATTTGCGCACGGTGACCCCCGCCGAAGGGCACTGCCGGCGGTGGTCCGGGGGTCCCGCTCTGCCACCCGCCCCTTTGTGCTTTCCCATTCTCCGGGAGGTTCCTGCGGCTGGCATCCGAGTGCTCTCCATTGTGTGGAGTGTGGCGTGCGGGGTGATTTCTTTGTGCCGGCCGCCCT
>VZRZ01001590.1:922313-955972 GCA_013398175.1 Climacteris rufus | reverse complement strand
CCCTCCCGCCCGTCTCCGCCGGAGCGGGCTCCCACAGCAGTCCCCAGCCAGTGCGTGCAGCCTGGATGTGTGTGTGTGTGTGCGCGCCGCTACTTTGTACTGTGAAGAACACACAGCCCATGTGCTCTGTATGGATGTTGATGATACTCTGTGTAGCTTGAATCTCTGCAAGCAGGCAAGATGTCCAGCACACCACATGACCCTTTCTATTCTTCTCCTTTTGGCCCATTTTATAGGAGACACACACCATACATGGTGCAACCAGAGTACCGAATATATGAAATGAACAAGAGGCTGCAGTCGCGGACGGAGGTAAGTCCCCCAGCCTTGTTTTCCTGTGCATGGACCGTGGTAGGTTTCAGCCCGAATTCCAGCTGAAGCGTCCCACTAGACAGTACAGTATATGCAGGCATGAACCCTAATTAATTTAGTAGTTTAATTGGGTAATCCCTCATTATGTTTCCACGCAGAGCAACTCTTTGAGGAGATACCAGCTTAGACGGAAATCATGAAATTACAGTACAGCACTTCAGGATTGATTATAACGCTGGTCTCAGGAAATTTCTTTGCCTAGTGTGTTGTTTGCTCAGGATCCGTCCTGCTGGCATTTGCAGCTATAACATTGCAAGGAATTGCTTCAGCTTTTGCACAAAATTGATTCCGGAATGTTGCAGGTTTAGGGGGAGAGACGAACATTTCTCTGGTTTTGTCTTGTAAACTCGTTAAAATGAAAAATGGATGATGACTGAAAACAGGGGCAGAGTTTTAAAAACTTATTCCTAGGCTACTCTTAAAGAACACATGTTTGGGACGACCGACAAGAGAAATTTGTGTTTACGTTCAGAATACTGTTGTTTTTAGCAAGAGAGATGGTCAGTTCACTACTTTATCATATAGCTGTCAAAAGTACCCAGTAATGTAAACTACATTCACTGTTGGTTATGCTTTGTATAATGTGTTAGTGGTTTATACACCCTGGCTTCGAAATCCAGATCAGCCACTGCAAAGAATATACTGAATGGGAGGGGGAAATACTTTTGTCACTTAAAGAAGAAAAAAATAGTGGAGGCTGCATCTTGTTATTTACATGGTTAAATAAAGCACACTTTTCAAGTCTGCTGAAGTGAAAGTGAATCAGGCTGCATTTCTGTCCATGTGTCTATGTTTGTGCAACAAACATTCTTGGTGCTGCAATTTTTCATAGCAGTTTATTAGTGGTGCCCTGAAAAGACTTTTAAAAAGTGTTAATCTTTTATAGTAAATGGCTTTATATAGCAGCAAATATCTGCCAGGTATGTGCCACGAAGTATGGTCAAGGATCTTAGGTTGATCTGTTTGTTGTATTGAAATTCTTTAAGATAACATGAGGTTATCATAAAATAAAACACACATGCCTGAATTGTCAGCTAAGCCATGAAGAATCTGTGACGTTTAATGTATATGATACAGCTAACGAGATGTGACCTGCTTTCTGATTGGGTACCGCCACAGGGTAACTGCTTTTCTATCACTGTTGCCACTGCCAGGCTTAAAATGTTGCTGGGGAGTAATTGGTAATGCACTTTGTGCTGGCTAAAAACTCCAACTAGCTCATTGCTGCCAAAATCACAGGAAGTGTTCTGTCAATTTGACCCCAAGTTGTTGGTTGTGGAGGGTCGCTGCCATTTAGGATGAGGGGCTTGTGGGGTTTGTTTGCTACCGCTTATTTGTCAGTGTCTTGCAACTTTGTTCCTTGCATTCCTGTACATATTCATGTAATAATTGCTAGAATTTTTCAAGTGAAAAGGGCAAATATGTATCACTGAGTGATTTCTTCAGGGTTTTATATGCAACCTGCTCTAAAAGCTGTCAGTGCTAACTCTGCCTTTTTACATATTATTTTAGTGGTAATTTTAATAATTGACCGGTTCGTGATTGTAGGTCGGTCCTTTACAAATGTTAAACTAGAAAAGTTTTTGAGGAACTTGTGAAACAACTTTCCCCTCCTTAGTTGTTGAGGTGTGCTGAATTAAATTTCAGCGCTTTTAATTGCATTTTTTGCTGTGCATATTTAGATGGATTGTGGGCAAAAAGCAATAACCTACTCTTCCTTGCTGGGACTGCCATAGGTTTCAGCAGCATTTTACTTTGACAGAGTTTAGTTAATGGAGGCCTTATGCTCCAGCATTTCTTTTATTTGCTCAGAGTAAAAATTCTTTTGCTTTGTGATTGTTCAGTGTTTACATTCTGGTTCTCTGTTTTTTTTTTTTAGTTTCTGAGCTCTGTGCTGTAAGTATTGTTGTTCATTGAAATGTGTTTTCTAGTTAACTTCAGTTTATCTCATTCATCCTCCAATTAAAACACCTCTTTAATAAATTAAAAAAATAAGCTAATTTCCCGGGATACTTTGAGTGACTTTGTGTGGGCAGCCTGTAGAGAATAATACTGTCTTCTTGGGTAGGTCAGAAGTGGAAGTTTCATATTAATTTTATGCGCTTCCAACCATGTTTGGGATTGGAAGCTGACGGCTTCTGGAGCATGTATAACTGGATCAAAATTTTTTGAGTCCACAGCCCTGTATGTCATGGAAGGAATGTGTGTGTGCTGTGGGTGATACAGGCTTACTGCATGAACGTTTCTCTTCAGGCAGTCTTTGGAATAATGTAGGCACTGGTCTCTGAAGGAGGCTGCTTGTGCTCTCTGAGCCCCAGGGGGTAGGTGAGCACAGGCAAAGCAGCTTAAGGGGAAAGGAATTACAAAGAAACTCTCCAAAAGACTGCAAGCTGGCAGATTCCACGTGGACGCAACTTATGCAGAGAGACAGTGGCAGATGAGGATGCGTTAAAAAAAAAGGGAAACTACAGCTGTTATCCCAAGTTTGTCCATGGAAAGCCTTTGGGATTTTCCTGGTTTCATAAAAAATAAAAATGTTCTTAATAACCCTGTAGAGTCAGATTCTCTACTGTCCCTTGCAGTGGTGGACATTCCAAGGCAGAACAAAACATACATAATTTAATTAAGTTGTACAGAGAATGAATGGAGTGCCTATGGAAGGAGTATCTGTATGTCATGTCTATCTGTTTTCTCCCCTCCATCTCCTTCCCTTTGTACTGAATTCCTGTAACAACTCTCCAAAGCTTGCAGGTAGGTGAGAAATGATTTAAAAAAAAAAAGGAAAAAAAAGCACTGGGCTGGTAGAAATACCATTGGGGAATCTACCAGTAAATGCCATTTCTACTCCTGCTCTCCCAGCTTCAGGGTCGATGGTATGTTGGGAGAGGTAGACGTGTCCTCAAAACCACTCAGTGCTTGGGGACCCTTCCTGAGAAATCCACTGCTTCCACTCCGGTTTCTGTCAGCATTGGGTGGAAGGGAATAACAGTCAGTGTGAAGGATGTGTGCAGTGTATTAAGCAGACAAAGTACAGAGTGATAAAGAAAGGTCATTTAGATGCAGCATAGCTATCTTTGTTGTTCTTGTTTTCTTTAGTAAGAAATGGAAGTCATGAAAGTAAAGAATTAGCAGCTTTAGCCTATGCTAGATGTGCAAACTTGCTCTACAAACTTCTTACAACTTTATGGGCTCCTCAGACAGAACCTACAACTGCCTTTTTAAATTCAGGGTCAGTCTTAGGCGAAGAATTCCAATCACACCCAGGCAGGGGGTGGTTTTATGATGTAAGTACTGGCAAAAGTCCACCACCTAGCTAATTCTTATGTGATCTAAAGTAAATTAGGGCGTCTGAGTTACTAAACAGTGTACAAGAACACCTTACTTTCCTTAAAAGTTGTTCAAACAAATCTAATGTGGTAATACTTTTTTCTAAATTAATACATGCTTTCTTAATAATACTTGGGGAGCAGCCAGTGCCATTTTGTAATGCATCAACAATCCCTATTTAAAGAAGTAAAATGAATATTTAAATGTTTAATAATCTCTGGCAGACATAAAGATAAATCTTGCTTACTTCTCTCATAGTTGATTAACTTCTGGTTAAAAAAAATGCAGCTGTTTCCTTGCTCTGTGTGTGGTTTTAAGAATTTCATTACCATTCACTCATACTTAGTTTATCTTAATATTTTTTATATCTGTGTTAGTTTAACATTTCAATAAAGGAATCTTCTTGTGGCATAATAATAAATTTCTGAGGTTCTAGGTAGCAATGCACAACATAGGTAAATAAGCTTAAATGTTTTCTCTGTTTTTCATAAAACTTGATGTTTAAAAAGGCATCTCTTTTCCTCTTTGATGTTGTAAATCCTTTTCTGTTCTAATTTTTAATCATCTGAAATTGCTCACACTTAAAAGAAGAAAAAGGTGATTATATCTTGTATATAATTATTCCATAACATTACAGTGTGCTGTGAATAGATCACTTAAAGTTGGTGACAGTTTAAAGTTTGAGGCATTGCTTTATTGTCAGTAGTCAAAGAAATGTATCAAGCCTTTCACTTGTTTGTTTAGTCCCCTGTATTGTTAGAACTTTTGTGTATCACAATATATTAAATTCACCTGTATCTCTGTCACTACAGGAGATTATGCTTTGCATCACCATTGTATGCAAAACACAGCTTTCCCTCTGGCTAAGAGAGCAGTGTTTTAAGGGTGACTAGAGACCTTGATTAGTACCATATTTGTTTTAAAGACAATCAGCTTAATCAAATGATATTAAACTCCTATTAAACTGTATAGTGAATTGAACAATGAGATTTTGTGATGGAAAAACATATGTAGAAAATGAAAAAGAAAATAATGGAGGGTGTTATGATTATTTAAAAGCTACTAAATGAACTGGAAGCTTACACAGACCTTCATACACAACTAAATATTTAAACGAAATCAAAGCAAAACAGATTTTCTGCAGTTTAATGAAAGTCTCTTATTTTACTTCCTTACATTGCTATCTGATGAAATAATCTTCTTCTTCCCAATGCATTTTTAATAGTTTAGTCATAAAAATCTGTTGTGACATCACATTTGTTTGCATAGCAACTTGGTATGGCAAACAGATCTCTCATATTGTGTACATAAGTCTGAATTTGTCCAATGAGTTTGTTTTGTTGAGGGGAAAACACATAAACTTCTGTCTCAGAGTATTTTTGAGGAAATATTCTTTCACCCACAAATATAGTAATACTTAGCAATTCTAGAAACATGAGTAAAGCATTTTGAGAGTACTTATGAACCATGCTTTGCTGAAACTGAAAGGTTAGTTTTAAAAGAAAACCCTTGAATGCCTTTAGGCAGACACTGACTTTAGAATGGATTCAAGGCTCTCTTTACTGATTGTCTTTTATTTCATACACTTTTTTCATCCCTTAAAAAAATTTCAGTTGCAGCTGTTTTCAATTAAAATTGTTACAAACTAACAATTCTTATGAGGCCAGGGGAGGAAAAAAAAGACTCTACTTCCTTTACTTGTTGATCCTTAGCTTACAGTCAGGGATATCTTGCTGCTCCTCTCCCCCGCCAAAAAAAAAAAAAGTCATATAGTAGAATGGAAACTGCATGCAGGATGCTTTTGAGGGTAGGGGCTGGTGGAGATAGAATCAGTGCAAAAGCGTAAGAATAGATCTTGCCTGAAATCACTCTGATGCTTACTAGATCATTTTCTATAAAGAAGCCTTTTCAACTCTTCCTTTTCTCTTTTTCATTCTTTACTCTTTAAGCCATAAATCCACTTTAAAAACCCCTTAAACTGTAAACAAGATTTACTATGCAGATCCAGTTTCAAAAATAGAAGCTGTTGGTTAGTGAGAAACAAAATAGAGATCATAACAAGGACTCAGTCCTGTGCTCTTATTTAAGGTGGAGTTTTGCCTGCAGTAGGATTGCAAGGTCAGATAAAAAAGAAAATAATTTGTGTTTGGTGTATACACTTTCTTTGTTTATAAAGAGGTAAGGTTGCTACACTCTTTGCATTATTTTTTAGTTGGACCCTTTACTTCAAATGGTATTTTTTTGCATCTCTTTGCCAGAAGTTACATATCTACTATAAACAGGCGTTCCAGCCATGCTGATACTTTGTTAGGTTGTTTCCTTCCCAAGAAGAGCCTTCTTTCCTGCACTGTATTGTGTAAACAGGTCAGGATAGATCCTCAGTTTTGCTGGGTTCTCTTTTCTAAAAGTTGTTGCTGGGGTAGTTGATATCTTAGAGGGTGATCCTGGCAGGAAGAAGGTTACCCCAAAGAGGCTGGTGTTTAGTCTCCAAAAAAGACTGTGGCAGGGCAGAACCTGTTGGCCAGGTCTCAGTGGTCTTATTTATTAGACAAAAATAGTAATGAAAGAAACATCCCCTTTTGCCTAGGCTTGCATCTTCCTTTTCCCTGGTACGTTCTTTCTGTGTTTGGTTACTGTCAGAATTTCAGAGAAAGCACTTTATGGTCAGAATACTCTTTCTATCACATTGTGGTTGACAGTCATGCCCTGCTAAACTAAAGCCTGTAAATTATTGATCTAAGCTGAATAGTCCACTTGGTAGTTCTGGGGTGATGGGGAATCAACTAGACCCACATGCAGAACTTTAACCTCAATTACAGGAACAGTTGATGCTTCTGGAAACGAGTCCAGGCACTTTCATGCCTTAAAAGGTTAGAGGAAAAACAACTACCCTGCAAAAAGGAGACCTTTGCAGAACTAAATATGAAGTAGGACTTGGTGTGTTTCTAAATCTATCACCTGTTCAGGATTCAAGAGTTGTTGGTAGTATAAAGTCTTTGCAAAGCCATAAATTTTACAGGAACAGGCTCTCCTCTCCATGAGACTTGGGTTGCCTTGGCACCACCTTGCTGTTTCTATAGCATTGTCAAGGAAGGATGCCCATGTTGAAGCTTCTGGCCAGGCGGTGTTCCCATCCTCATCACACAGACTTGAATCACAGACTCATAGAATGGTTTGGGTTGAAGCATGAGACTTGAGCACAGCAGACTACTTCTTTACGAAGAACTCTGATAACTACAGTCAAAATATAAGTATCACACTAGTACTTCTCCCTAATGTCTTTCTGTTGTCAGTATGCCCATTCAGGTGCTTGTCTAGAGCAGAAGGACAAATTCAGAACTGACTCAGTAAAGCCATAGCTTCATGTAGGTTTCTAAATGTCCTTCAAATCTACTGCCTGGTCACCTGCAAACCGAATAGTTAGGTCTTTGCATCCTTCGGAGCACCTAATAAATTGAACATTGCTGTAATAACTATCACATGTGATCTGCAATACCTGTTGATAACCAGCTGTTCTGATTCTAAGCTTGCCAAGCCGAGTTAGCTGAGCAGGAGCATCATTTGTGTGTGTGTTTAAAAAGGGGAGGTGGAAATCTAATCTCTGGGTATAATTTTGACATCAGATTACTCTCACAGAGCAGATTCAGTATCTTTCTAGATCCCGTGCCTTTTACCCAACTGCTCGCTGCAGACTGGAGCATCCCAAAGAATTGCAATGACCTTATCTGTTGCATTTAAAGGACAAAGGAAACATTTTGCATATAAAAATAATCATATTTTGAAACCCCTGATTAAAGCAGACTCAAGAATAGATTGAATCATAGATACACATTACTTACTCTTGGAAAAGTAAATACCTGGAAAAAACATGTTTCAGTATTATTGTGTGCAGTCTTACATCATGTGTGCAGTGGACTACTTTTGCTTTTCTTTTGGACTTTCGAATATTTGGTTTTTTCCTAACTAAACTTTTATTAGGTTATTTTCTGAAGTAGTAAATTGAGAAAATTATGACTTTAAGCACATTGTGCATTTGAAGTATTTTATGTACCTCATTGTGATTTTTGTTCCAGTTACATAGTTTTGCCTCAGCCATTAGCAGATTTTATCAGACAGAGAGCTGCCATCTGTCCTAGAGCAGGTCACAAAGAGATTTCTGAGATATTAATGACTACATTATATTAAAAAAAAATTCTAAATCTTTAAATACAGTAGTTACAAGGAGAGAGAAAAATGCTCAGAAAACAGGAAAGTAGAGTGAAACTTTTTCATTTTATTCCTTTTTAAGCTGAAGCACCTTCAGTGTACTTCATCCCTTAGAAAGACAGTCAGCAGCACCAGCATTCCTAACCAATTTCTGTGGACTTGACATGCTCCAAGGTGAGCTGGGCAAGGCAGGCATGTCACCTGCTTTGCCTCTAGGTTTGCAACGATGATAGTATTTTATAGGTGGAAAAAGGGAACACAAAATGCATCACACCTAGAATGCTATGTTTTCTTTGTGCAGTTTAGAAAAGTCGTGCATGGGTCATTTGACAGTGGAGAAAGGCCTACAACTGTGTGTTTTACTCTCCCACATTCTGATAGTAACTTGCCTTTTCAGATTAATGTCACTTATCATCTTCCATAATTCTTGTAGCTGGTATAAGTACCAAAAATGTTTCCTTGTTACTCTATTTTGCATCACAATAATGTGAAAGGAAAAGAACTGCTATAAAATAGTTTCTTTAGAGCAAATGAATATAGTTCTTCTTGTTCAGCATGTTGCAAGAGAGACCCTCCTTCCTTTTGGCACTTAGCCAGCATTTCTCCACCTTTTTTCAGCATACCAAGATGGTAAAAATATTCAGAGAATAGATCTGAGATGTGCATTTGCAACCATACCTTTTGCTGTAGAGGATGAAGGCAATACAATAGCTCTATCACTTCTATCTAGACTTAATCACTGGAGTATCAGTTAACCCTTAGGGTAATTAGGTAATAATGTTGTTGATGTGATTTGAAGTATCATTTTAAGCAATTAGAAGTTCAGATATAATGTGATGCAATTATGCATTATACAGTGCATGTATCCATTTTACACAGCAAAAATTACCATATGTGTTTTGGGAAGCTTGGCATTTTGCACTGACTGGAGTTTTGCTTGTATTTATGAACAGCATGCCTGTAAACTGTGGTAATAACTCTTTGAAGGCCACACCTATGCACACTGCTGATTATGTTAAATAGCACAGGCCCATTTTAATGAATGTGTTGGCATGAATAATGGGACATGAAAAGCCAACACACTGGGTAAATGTTCATTACCTGAGTGCAACAAATACTACATGCAAAATTTCTGTGACAATTCACTTGAGTTTAACAGTGAATTTGCTTTGGCTGTGTTCGTGCTCTTTATGCGTTTCTGTGAATGTTTGATCAATGGAGTTTTATTCTTACAAATAATTGCAGAATGCAAATTTCAATTTGTTAACTATTCTTGAAAGAATTTGCTTATTTTCTTTGGGCTAAGCTGACAGGCAGTGTTTCCTGTTTTGAGCTTACCTCCCAGATAGAACCATGATACTTAGAAATTAAATACACCAGAGAAGAATCTCTGATTGCTTTGCAGTGAGGGCTGACTTGTGTATGAATGTAAAGCAAATTAATAACAATGGCTGGTTGCAACGGGGAAATTACAAGTCAGTAAATATGATGTATGTGCGTAATTTTTTCATAGAACAGAATGCTGCTTGGTGTGCAGTTACATTAGAAAAATGGTGAAAATTTTCTAAGCTTCCTGGCATTTTAAGCTCTAGCTCCATCTGTGCTCATCCAGTCAAGGATGCAAAACAGTAACACACAATATACGACCAACTACAGCATATAGTCTTAGCAGAATATTACATGCTTACAGCACACTGCTTGTTATGAAAGATGAGCAAAAATATGTCTTAAATTTGAATAATTGAGGCATTCAAATAAATTGTTACTAATCCCTAGCAATCTTGGGCAGAACAAAGTGTAATTCATAAAATCTGTTACTTGATATAAATTATTAGCTCAACTCTTTTCAGTACCTCCTACCACGTGCAGGGTTAATAATGCAAAGTAAAAAGATAGGTCAAGATGCCAGCGCACCAAGTACTTCTCTTCCTTGACGGTGCTGTAAGATTATTTAATGCCCATATCAAAAACATCCTGAGGCAACCGAGTTGCACCTTGACTGATTGTTGCATCCAAGGGCTGCACTTCTAAATACACAGTGTAGCACAGACTTCCTCGTACAGAGAGGTGTTAGCACTGGTATGTAACCTGAAGCCACAACCTGCGTGTCTAGACTGACAAGAATCCTACCAGTTGAGCCACTGTGACACCTTGTGGCTTGTGAAGCAACACAAGCATCCTTTAGAAAACTAACAGGTAAAAGCTGGAGGTTAATAGTATTGACAAATGTCCTTTCATACAAATACCAACAGAAATCTCTTCTCAGGGTTACTTTACTGTGTTTTCAAGATACAGTTAACTTAGGCATTAGTGGGCTCATTTCCGTGTGTCTTTATAGTAAGTATTTTACTGCTAAGTGGTGTAAGTTGGGGCGTCATTTTGCTAAGTCTGACCTGCTGCTATTATCGTCATGGCTCTGGTGTTTGCTCATCAGTCATATTACATAAAGCAACAGTGGTTTTGGATGCAGTGCAGAGTAAATATATTATTTGTTTGCGACCACTAATTTGGTTAACCAAAAGAATGCTTGGAGAGTTCAGAGGGCTCTTTTATACCGAGTATGTTCTAAATGGTAGCTGAACAGTAGCTTTAACCAAGTTACAGTAAGCATTTGGCCATGAGCATGTAACTCTGTACTGTTCTGAATCTGGGAATAAATAGATCAGTGTTTCATCTGTGGACAGTTCATTAACTACAATGCAGTTGTATGGTGCTGAGAAATTATTAGTAAACTTAAAATTAGGCCAATAGTGCATGAAGATGAGAAGGAACCCTCCATCTTATAAATGCTCAGGACCTCGTGGTACCTGACAGTAGTGTCTTGATTGTCACTTGTTGCATTTCAAACAAGCATATCCATGTTTTCTTCCATGATGATCCTGAGCATTTGAGAGGAGTTGCCTGTAAACTCATGCACTTTGTCCCATAACAATTTTCTTGGCTCTGATGCTTTCGAAAATTTGGCAACAACTGGACTGAAATAATTCTGTTGCCAAATACCCCCTTATTGCAGACTATACCCTTATGATGCAAAGGGTCTGCAGCCCTCTATTGCCCCTTATTTTCAGGTATGTCCACAGTGCTGTCATTTAAACATAGTACATAGACATACATGGCCAAATTTGCAGTTAGCTTGATGGTGTGGGAAGAGGTAACAGCCCAGGACTCTGAGTGTGCAATCTGCCTTATTTCATGCACAGGTATTTTGATCCTTTGTTGATCTTTATGGTATTAAACTTAGGTGGTTACTGATGCTCATACTACCTTATCTTCATGATGTACACCTTTAATATAAGAATCTTGGGGCTGGGATTACCTTCTCTGTTCTTGTACAGTGCTAGAACAGTGGAGTTCTGGTCTGTATCTGCAGCATGTTTTTATTATTGTGCCATGTATTGTAACTAACTAAAGGCTAAAAGTAGATACTTAAAATAGGAGATACTTAGATGATACTTAAAAGTAATATTTACAATACTTTCAAACCCAAATCTATGTATACTACTGTCATTTTGACATAATAAATCAAAATGTTTTAAGTGATATTACATATATTTAGGCACTACGAAGAATTATCTGACTAGAAAATACCATAATAGTCAAATTTCTTGGAAGATGACTTTTTAATGTTATTAACACATTTTGTTACTTCTCCAGTAATTCAGCACACCTGTGAAAATGTACTGGCTTTGCCAAACAACTACAAATATATTTAAGGCAGCATTCTGCTGGTTGATTTGTACATTTGATATTGTTATCAAATCTATTGCTTTTTTAGTGTGATTCTTCAGCAGTTTCATGTCAATCAAAGAAGCTCATTCTAAGTCCATATTTTCTTAATAGTGGAATAAACAACTTGTCTTAAGTTCCACAGGAAAAACATATTCTTTTTGATGGGAACTGGTGCTGTGGAATATGTATCTTATTTCATGATGATTTGGAGAGGGAATATTGTAAAGTCTGGTAATAAATAAATAAGTTCTTGTAATAAGTAATGATGAATCAGAGAGGTTGTTCTAGGGAAGAAAGGCAACACTTATTTTTTCTTTTATTGTTTGCACTCTCCTGATTTAATTAGCCAGTGAGAACAGACCCACTTTGAATATTAAAAAGACAAAATCAACTTCCCCCTCCCCCGTCCCCACATCTGTTGCCTTTTGAAGACTACTTGCAGTACCAAAACGACCCAGAGTCTAATGGATTTTGCTTTTTAACAGGCATTACCTGTATTTGTTCACAAAAAAAATGAGGTCGTTATAAGTATTTTATTCTGGGTCTGAAGAAAAAGTGCTGTTTAAATTGTCATTTTAAAAGAAACTGGGCTACTTAAAGAAAAACCAATACATTTTTGGTGTTATACAAATTAAGGTAGTCACAGTTTTGATACATTTCTGAATGGTGATCTAGTAGAAATATCTTAATGGTTGCCATATTATAAAAATTTAAATCTTTCCTAGGACTGCTTGAAGTTGGAAAGAGTGAAGTCCTGCATGAGGTTATATATTGGTCAGGAGCGGGAGAGCACAGATTGATAAAACTACTGAAGTGATCTCTGCTCTGTTTCATTATGCTACTGCCTTCTGCAGTATCAATTAGATGGACTGAATTTCAATAAGGCAGCGAGGCAGTTCACTGCACCTCTGCTGGGTTAGGCCCACCCTTGCACAGAGCTCCAGCCTTCTTGCTAATCACAGTCTAGAGTATGAATATTAATGCCTTGTCCGGATTGCAGTGTTGCAGGACTAAGGGATCCTTCTCAGTGGATCTTGCTCAGTGTCCATGCTATTTTCGCACCTTTCATCACCTATGGACCCTAGATTTCCCTTAGCTTTGTTTAGTGCCACATGTAAAGACAGCATCAAAAAAGGGTGAATTTTTTAAATAGTATTTTTTCTTGCCATTTTTATAGTCATATATTAGCTACTTCATTAACATATTTTTCCTCTTGAGAGGAAAGAACTCTCCCAATTTTGCTGAAGATGGCTTTTTAGGAACACAATTACCTATATAATTTTGAAGATTATTATTAGGAAATATATGAAACTATTAGGACCATGGGAACTTGGATAAACCCAGCTGGTGTGCAAATTTTGTTACCAGGATAGCTACACCAAGGTTGAGAACATTGTGTGTGGTTATAAGAGTCAACTGAGAAACATAAATTGAGAGCTCAGCCCAGCAGTCTTTCCCTTCCTTAGAGATTGATGGCACACAGATGCACAATTGCAAATAACATAAGTTGTGGTCTGTTGTGATTAAAAAAAAAAAATATATTTTTCTCTATCACAAGCTTCTTAACTTTGTTTCAGTGTGATCCTGTAACTGCAGCTCCTCATCCCATGCAAAGATTTTCTGTTTAAATCAATGAAGGGAGCATTTGGGCCTATATATGAAGGTGCTAGAAGAAGGTGCAGAAACTGGTAGAGCAAAAACTTGTTTTTGTGGAACATGTCTATTCTAATGGATTTACCAAAAGAACTGGAACAGCATATTCAGCTTTTCAGTGTTGTCCATAGTTGGCTCTGTGATAAAACTGCATGTTCAAGGGCTTATTTTATGTTTGCACTTAAAATTTCACAAAATGACAAAGGTATAATAGAAAGCATGGTTAAGAACAAGCAGCACTCATTATTAAGGAGTGTTGTGTAGCAAAACAAATAACAGAAATTGAGTGAAGTTTTTCTCAATCAGAAATTTAGCTGGAGAGAAATGTATGGCCCATAAATTAGCACAATAGTAGGTAGGTCTGTCAGGGTGTATGAAGTACATAATTTAGCTGAGCTTATCCACACTCCCTGACCATGGACTCCAAAGCCTACATTGTTGGCTGTATTAATAAAAATCAAATTTTGCAAGATTTGTTATTAGGATCATTCTAATACTGATAAAAAACAAATCCTGGACATCCATAGTTAATAGTTTCCAATGCTTTTCTCCAGCAGCTGCTAGCTTCTACTGCTTTACTGGGAAAGAGAAAGATGATTAAATGAAATTCATAGCCTTTCAGTGTCTGCTCAGCCTGCAACTGGCAGCATGTGGGGTTTGTGGCTGCTGACCTGGCAGACTTACGGCATTTTTGTGACATCAACTGCACACATCATGGGTCTGTAGACACTAAATATGAGCTTCAGCCTCCTACCCTGTTTTTTTTTTTTTTTTTAATTTTTTTTTAATTTAGGAGACTAAGGACTTCTCCCAGTAAAAATGAGAGTGAGAGAAGTGAGGCTCTCACTGCACTTGCAAACTTGTGTATGGCAGCATGACCTGAGTTGCTGGGCCTGGCAACTTATTTTTGTAGACACACTTTCTGTATAGTGCTTTATTTGCTTAGTATGGTAGAGGATAACTTGCTGGTTTAATAAGTGAAAAATGGATGCAGCTAGCAAATCTGAGTTCTGCTCAAATAAATAGCAAATTCTTCATTAGCTTCAATAGCACCAGCACCCTATAAAGTATGGATTCCATCAGTTTGTGATTTGTATGAACCTTTGAGTTCTTTTGCTAAGAAAATGAGACTGAAATAATTATATCTACAAGGTTTTATGTATCTTGACAAAATGTTACTGTCTGTTTCACACTCAGTTGCATTTAAAACCTGTGGGTGCATTTCAGGCCATAAAATAAATTTACAAAATAACAGCTGCTCGCATTCATAGTTGTACTTAATGATTTATTTGTTTCTAGGAATTGCATTTGAAATTCCCAGACATCTAAACCTTTTTCAGCATCAAACTGACCACTGATCTTAAAAAAATCATCTACATCAGCACCAACTCAATCACTGACAAGGGCTGAAGGAAATGAAACATCTGGGATCTATTAAGATTTTTATTTATGCTTTTAAATATTGAAGTGTGTATGGCTGCTTGGTTTTTACGCTTTGAGCATGAATTCATTAAAGAAAGCTCTCACAACACAAACAGTTGCATGGGTAAGTGCTTTGGTCTGGAAAGCTGGGACCCCACCATGTAATTGCAGAGGAATCGCAATGAAGACGATGACTGTAGTGAACATGGGTTAGTCTATTAATTGTGGTGACAGAAAGATTTTATCAAGTTCTTCACAAAGATAAGACTCTTGAATTCTCTCATGTCTTCTTGAAGAAATTGATTCACCAGTGCATTTATCTCCGTTCTGTATGCCATGCATTTGGGGTGCAACCTTGCTATATCATCAGTGGTAGGTGATGGTGTGAAATTTCCTTGCTGTCAAATACACCCCTGCCCACACCCTCATCAAAGGACACTGTGTTTGGTTATTAGTTTGCCTTCATCGTCATGTCATATTTTTGGAGGAGGAAGGGGACTCTGAGGCCAGGGGCCCAGGCCTTGTCAGAAGTTGACTGTTTCCACAAACTCTGATAAATCTGTTCCACTCTCCTGTGCCCCTCTGGAGTCTGCGGAGAGAGCGGGCTGCAAGATGGAGGGCTGTAGCCTCTGAGATGCTCTGTCACCACAGTACCTGGCAGATTATAAATATATAGTTAAAGGCTGACATACATGCAACAGACAACATGGCTCCTGGGCTTTTTCAGAAGTTAGTTAAGGAAAGGCCTGAGTGACAATGCAGTCAGATTTTCCCCAGGAGAGCACTGCTCCTCAAAGGCAGCATCCACACCTGAATGAGGCAACTATTGTGGTGGGGCTGACATTTTTTGGGACTGCAGGCTCTTGTTAACGTTCCTCTGCCTTGCTCCTCCTTCAGCCAATACATTTGGTTCCTAAGCTACAGAATCCTGTAGGCTGCTCTCATGGATGAAGTGCTGGCAGAGGGCAGTGAGTGTGCAGTATGGCACCACTGCTGGCCTGCAGGCTGCGGGCAGCTGCACATATGGTGTCTGGAATCCTCAGCAAGAGCTGCAGGAAGAGATCCAGTTAGCCACCAGTAAGTGACTGTATCCTGTTCTCACCAGGATTGTCACTAGAAGGGGGAGATCCTGTATATTAACCTAGAGCATTACAGGCATTTTGGAGGAAGATTGTAAGTCCTATTTATACTGGCTGGTGGAAAGACGAGTGCAGTACCAGGTAGTGATCCCTCAGCTGAGGCCAAGCCTCTTCCATCCTATAGAAACACTCTTGTAAAATGTATTTGGGATTTTTTCTGTGGCTTGCTGATTTCACTGAAGACTCTGAACACAACATCTGGAAAGAATTAACTGGAAACCATGTCACTTTGGGGAAGAGGAAGGAAAAAAGATGCATACTTTCAGACAACAGGTGGATTCAAGATACGCTTCCCGTAGTGAGTATTATAAGAATTGTGTGTTTTTTACTTTACTTTTGAATTCAGGGAAATGGGAGAATGATACAGTAAATAGTATTAGCTTTAGGAAGGGAAAGATTTTCAGAAGTGACTTTTCAGCAAATGTGCTAGTCTGACTGACCATGAACAGGCAAATGTTTAAATACCATTTATATAGACATTACTAACCAAAAGGGAACAGTAAAAGCAGAAGGATTTCCTGCTGTTGCATACAATGTCTTTAAAAGGACATTTTGAAATTTCTTGACCTGACATGAAAGTTCAGGATTGGTTAATAACCTGTAGTGAAGATGACATACTTCATTTACTTGTATTACCTTGGTGAACTACATTTAAAACTTGCTTAGGATGTATCTAAAAAACTATACTGAAGTAGTAACTCATGGAAAGCTAATATATTATTTATCAACAAATGTTAAGTAGGTTGCACAAATTTGAATACCCTTCAGGATTTCCCTTTGGGTCTTGTCACAAGTACACATGAAAATGTTAGATACATCAGCAGAAAAACTTAAAGAAAAATGAAATTTGTTGAAGTTTCACCCAGAAACTACATTACTGATACAGGGAACTGCAGTGAATACAGATGATTCCACCACTGATTATCATTCAAAATACCAGTGCTGTGGGTTTTTCCTTTTAAGTGACATTGTAAGAGAGCTTTATTGTTTTACAAGTTTAAATTGGCATTTCTCATTCCTTTAGAGACATGCACTATGTTATAAAACCTGGCAACCTAAACTTATGCTATGAACGAAAGAGCACATCTACAAAATCTTGGAGCTAGATCATAGTGTGGCAGTTCTGTGAAAGATTGCTCACTCAATGATCAGTTGCAGCACTCTTACTGAATGTGTTTCAATTCAGTTTTTGTCACTGAAAAATCGAGAAATAGGTGACTTATTAGAGGTGACCACATCCTTTTATGCAAATTTAATGCACTTGGCAGGTTTATCATGATAAATAGTCAGGATGAGATTGTTCATGATGTATCTCTAATGTCTTCTGTGAAGATGTTCATGTCTTGCAGGAAGTAGCCCCTTGAGAGTTCAAATCTTTAGAAGTGTGTGACAGATGGTGATATCTGCAGAGTCTCATAGACTTGCTTTGAAGTCCCTCCAAAAGGTGCCTTCAGTTACTCAGTTTTTGCAAGTTCTCTTGCTTCGTCTCTCATTTGGTGCCCTCTTCTCTCCTCCATCACGTTGTGTCCCCAAGTTGTTTCTCATACTGGGAACATGCACCACATCTTACAGAGTACATCACAACTCGCTCTGTAGTCCTGTCATATTTTTGCATGTAAAGCTGTTCTTCCATTAGACATCTTGCATATTTTAAGTGAAGTGATTCACAACAGAAAAACAATAAAACAGAACAAATGTCTCAGAAAATCCTATCTATCATTCATGCATTGTGTTCAGTTTTTGAATAAATCTTTGGAGCCAACATCAGTGCCAGTGTCATGTTAACTATGCTATGTCATGTTAATTATAATCAATTACCAATATTAATTAGGCCAACTTCTCTTTAGATTAATAACAAGAAATGGTTAAATTTTAATGCTGCTGCAGGGGATCTGAGGGAACTCACATAATCAAAAAATACTGTAAAGCTTTTTATGCAAACTATTTTACTGGAATACAGCTAATGAAATAGATACCATATAAAAGCATAAAAAATGTTACACATCTGAACAACTGTGTATTTTCAGAGCTTAATATTTTCACAGCTTAATATTTTAACTTTTCATTAGTTGGCCTTGGTTGACCTGAGTTTGGATGGGCTTCTCTTCTGAAATCAAGTACCAAATTTAATGTGAATTTTAATACCTGTCATACTCCCTTTCCAAGTTCCCATTTTAGAATCAGTCTTCTTAATATTTCTGTTACTATCATCACTATACATAATCTGACATGTAATAATTGGTAATGTTTTGTTTGGTATACATAAATTTTTAATGTCTAGAATGTTTTTGGCATTACTTCTTTCTCAAATGCAATTCCCACAACTTTACAACTTGATCTCTTTAAAATAGGAAAGTCTGAGGACTTTAAATAGGAAAGGAAAGGCCAAGGAAAGACTGAGGGAGCTGGGGTTGTTCAGTCTGGAGAAGAGGTTCTGGGGTGACCTAATTGCAGCCTTACAGTACCCAAAGTGGGCCTGCAAGAGAGCTGGAGAGGGACTTTTTACAATGGCATGTAGTAATAAGAAAAGGGGGAATGGCTTTAAACAGAAAGAGGGCAGGTTTAGATTAGGTATGAGGAAGAAATTCTTCCCTGTGAGGGTGGTGATGCGCTGGAACAGAGAGGTTGTGGATGCCCATCCCTGGAAGTGTCCCAGGCTGGCTGGATGGGGCTGTGAGCAACCTGGTCTTGTAAAAGTTGTCCCTGCCCATTATAGGAGGTTGGAATGTTCCAACCAAAACCCTTTTATGATTCTATGAAATATCTCTATTTGTTATGTTTTTTTCAATCATGGCCTACTAATTTCCACTAAAATTGTAAAATAATCCTGTATTATTATTTCATGTAATAGTTTCATGATTGTTGTATTATTCTTTTATCTACTCTACGCTGTGTACCAAGTCATGGCTTCTGTTATAAAAAACTAAGACTTTTACATTTTTATTATTTTGAATATTAATATCACACTTTTACTATCTAAACTGTCCTCAAAGTTTTTTGAGTACTGCTTACTTTTTACCTTATTTTTTGAGTTTCTCCTTATATGTGTTGGAGCCGTGGCTAACGTTGTGAAATCTAGAAACTTTTAAAGGGGAAAGGAGCAATGACCTCTGTATTCTTGAGATGTGATTCAAGAAAATTGGGGGAAATTACTAACTTCCGTGAGCAGTCCAGTTTAAAAATTCTTGGGTTTGAGTTTGTACTTGCAACCATCAATGTATGCCATTAACTAACCTCTCTTTGGACTGTTAACATTTTTTAATGTAGTGTCAGTAATTAAATGTTGAAGGCAAATTAATACATAAAAATATGTTTTAGATCAGTGTTATTATGTTTTGAAAACATCGTAATTTCATATCACAATGTAGTTATTTAAAAATTAAAACAATAATAATAATAAAAGCCCTGAAAAACAGTACTAAAGACCTGGGCAGCTGTCTGTAGTCCAGAAAAAGGTACTGATGAATTGAACAATGTCCTTGTTAAAATTCTGCTCGTGAATTAAGAAAAAGACTGTAGTGACTTTTCTGTCTCTGTGACATTCCCTTTGTTTCTGGTTATTGCTACAGCATGTCATCCCAAGGTGATTTATGGAATCACTTGGAATGATTCTCAATTTATAAGAATTGATTTGCAGAGCAAAGCTGTTATTTTGCTTTTATAATGGAAAAGAAAATCCAAGATTATAGTTGCAATCTTTAATTTTAACATATATATTTTCTCTTACCTAATTGGTACTTCATATTCTAGATCTACAAGACTTTTTTATCTTACACAAATAATTCTTGCAGTTCTAATACAGACTCAATAAACACATTAATAATGATGTATCTTGTACTATATTTTAACAAGTTATGTGACTGAACGCAAACTTAGATTAACCCTTACTCAGAGTGCCTGTCTGAAATGTCACCATAGCATTTCTTCTCCTTCACTGAACTACTACATCATTTGTACATGTGTATGAAATAATAAATAATTACCTGCTTACTGCCCTTCCTGTCAGAAGTTTGGCTGGTGTGTCAGGGAGACTGAACCAGTACCTGTAACTAGCTGTGCTCTACCACAGACAATATCAAAGTTGAACAGACATTGGAGCCATTAGAACCAATCTGTCCATGACCAGAAGATTCATTTGTTCACCTCTCACCTGTTTTACAATTCCGCTGTTAAAGGTATGTCTGGCCCATCTGTGTCCCTCGTGGTTGCTCCCCTTTTTCTCTATAAGCCATGGTGGTTATCTTTCATTTATTAAGTAATACCCTTTCTTTCTCAGCTTGTTTCCAGACCCAGACCTAGACCTCCTCAGTGTCATGTTCTGGTCTACCTCTTCTTCTCCTCTGTCCCTGGAAAGATTGTTAATAATACAGTGATATGGTTTTACTAGTGAAGTGCAGTAATTAATATTGTACTTTCGTGGATCATTTCTTAGCCATTCTGGAGCAGCACCCAAAAGACCAATATATTCACAATTCTGAATTTTCCATCTTTGATGTTAATTTTGTTGTAGATTTTTTGTTTTGAATGATGGGTAAATAAAAACATCTTCAGTATTATTCTGATAATTGTCATATTCATCATATACCCGTGTTGCAAATGAGTATGCAACACAGTGGTCTCAGTGAAGAATGTCCTGAATAGTATATTCATTGCACACATTGTGAATCATAACCCAAATCTTTTATCTAGGGCATCTTTTGACGGTGCTTATGAATGGATTGCTATCTGGTGAGCTAGTGATCTTCAGAGGAGAAAAGCTGCTTAAGTGGAGGGAAAAAAATAGGAAGGAGGTGGAAAAAAACAAGATAATGCCATCAAGAATAAATGCTTCACCAATAGGTAATATTTGTGACCATAAAACTGATACTATTTAGCAATCAATAATATGCAGTGATAAAAAGGAAGTGGAAAACACAAAATACTTACTCAACAGTCTGTTTGCTTTTATAGTAGCAACAAGTCTAGGCTTTTATTTGCAAACTGAGAACAAAGATGAAACACCAAAATAGCTGTGCAGTTTCCTTTTTTTTTTTTTTTTGTCTCTTTGGAAGCCCTTTATACAACTGTCAGTTTTGTAAATGAGCACGTTTTTAAACTTTAGGCATCATACATGATAGGTGTAAAAACTAGCCAGAGCAATTTCACTTACAGGAATGCCAGCAAAGCTCTGAAGACTAAAGCATACCCTAAAGCTAGCTGTGATTGTCCTGGCTGTGTGGGCAGATACATGAAGATATGGTGCCATCTCTTCTGTGTTGCTTGGCCAGACTGCCTGGAAAGAGAGATCAGGAAAAGACAGATTGGCATAAGCTCTCTTACTCAGTTCCTGGGAACACCATGAAAAAACAGATTCAAACTCAATAGTGCTGTGGGCCGGTTAGCAGAGTAAGGAAAATATTGGCAAAGTAACAGCTTTGGGTTCGAAAGAGCCTGAAGGCTCTTATTTTTGCTAGTCAGTAAGAGGAAAGATAGTTGATAGATGCTATTTAGATGAGTCAGCTTTGATGCTCTCTTTCTAATACTAAGGATTGCTTTAACTAAATCTCTTTTTTTTTAATTCATAGAAGAATATTCCTCTGGACTTACCAGAACTGTCGAGGAAGGTCACCTAGTGATGATCAATAACAGTAACTTTCGTTCTTTCATCAACAAAATTTACCACGAGTGTGCACAATTGGCCTGTAACCATCGTGTTATACAAAGGCCAAAACTGCTAAACATCTTGAAATATATTACTTGACCATTTTCCATGAGGTCTAATACAGAGAGGGGAAGGTGAGGGACAGACTCCACCAATACATCTGATACCTTGTAGATGTAAGTGGCTCTAAAAGGAGATGATGCTGCAGCATCCTCCGCTGCCCCCCAGAATGTAAGGATAGAATGTATGTATGAAAGAAAGCAAAACGCTGTAAACTTTTAGGATGATCTGCAGCCAAAAAGTGGCAGTTCCACTTACTGAAATAGTATACATTTTTTGTTCTCAACAGGAGAATATTGCGAAAAGAGCAAATGAATACATTTTCTATAAAAAGTATTGGTTCAGGTCCTGTGAATTTCTCATAGTTGAATCTAATACCACTTAGGAGAGAGTAGAGCACTTGAAAATACACGAGGCAAACCCCTAGAAAATTATGTTGTTGCTTTTTCATCCACAGTCTCCCTCTGATGTCAAGATTCATATTTGAAATTTTAGTTAAAAATAATATTATCAGCTTTATATAAAAAACCAAGACACCAGAATTCCTTGTCAGTAGTGCTATAAATAGAAGATTTTTTAAAAGGTCTGCTATACCTAGCACTCTTTATTGTGTATTGTTCAAATTTGCATAGTGTTCTCTACCTGGTAGTGAAAATATATTAATCCTTTTTTTTTTCTTTTCTGTTTGTGGTGGATTTCTTGGAGACATTTTCTGGGACTGGTTGACTGACCCGCAGGATTACTTATAAGGGTTTAATGAAAAGTAACTAGGAATAAAAACTCCCTGTTGGAAGGCTTTTATTTGCCTTACAGATGCTAGTATATCTTCTGTTTGAAATCTGTAGGTGTCTGCATATACAAAAATGAAAACCGATGCATTCTGTGGTTTCATTGTCATATTTTAAACACTATCTCTATTGTGCAGCATCTGGATTACAAATGAAGCGGTTCATTGTCTTCCACTTCTGTCCTAATATTCAGGCTTGGAGACCTCAACACAGATCCATTGAACTTCTGTAGTTTTGACTGTAGCTCTTGTTTGCTAATTGATAAAAATACCGAACAAAGATTGAAATTATCATCATCACCCGCATGCCAAAAAAAAAAAAAAAAGGGCAAAAAAAGGGCTGGATGCCCGACTTGAACTGCCAGACATTATCTGTTTAAATTCTCAAAGATAGTGAGTGAAATCTGCATAGAAACTCAGAAAGAGCATCTATAGACTAAACACTTTCTCACATGTCAGTGCTCTCACAGGCTGGCATGTCAGAAAAGGCTTTGCAGTTTTGTTTTTTAGGGTGTTACAAGCTAGCACAAGCATGCAAGCCTTCTTCATTGCATGAAATTTTAAGAAATAAGTTGAATGACTGGATGAATGGAAGGAGCGAAGCTCTAAACGCTGGCAGTGCAACTTTAACATACAAATACATGCTTCTTCCTTCAGCCCATCCAGCTATTCTTGTGATCTCGACCAGAGCTCATTGGTGGGCTGGCATATCACTCCCTTACAGTGAAACAATTTTTGAAGAAAGTCCTAATCTGCCTGCTTAGGATCTTGTACTAATGCTCACTGCCATTGTATCTGAGTACTTCCGAAGTGTCAGAACAACAATGATATCTCTCTCTTCCTTCCCCACCAGGGATGGAAACAGTTAGTTTGTTCTTTCCTCGTAAGGGAACTTAAATGGGGTCGGGGAGCCAAGATGGTTAACAATATGGTTTTGTAACTTAGCTGGATGGGTGGATTTCATCTCTATTGTTGCTTTCTTCCTGCTTTGTGGTGGTTGCATGTTCGCTTGCCAGCTTCCCTTCCCGGTCATTGGCACAACTCAAAAGAGGAAAGGAAGGCTCTAAGTGGCTGGATGCAGAAGTGAGGCTGGGAAGAGGTGAGATGTTGTGTGAAACAGACTGATAAGGAAGAGGCTTGATGACATGATCAGATAGAGGAGCTTTAAAAGGCTAAAGTCAGACCTGCTGAGAAGGATTTATTGCAGTAGCAAGAGGTCATGCATTTTTCTCTTATGAAGCCCCTTAGGAATGGACCAGACTGCAGAGAACTATGTGAAAGGCCTAATAGTAAAGAAAGAGGAGTTAGTTTTCTCTCACAAACCAGTGGAGAGGCAGTGATACACTGAACCGTGTGCGCAAATATGCAAGGTGGATGCTGTATAGCTGGGGGCAGGCTTCAGCTTTGCTGCTGGCAAAAGTTGGGTGCTGTTTAGTACCCTCTTATTCCAAAGGCAGGATCATTCTAGTACACTAGTCATGTACCAGAAAGTGACTCTGAAAATATTTGCAAGGGAAAAAAAAATAAAAATCCACTGCTGACAAGATGTTCCTGGCCAAGGGTTTTATTTATTTATTTATTTAGCTCAAAAACATTTTAGCAGTGTCCATGTACCCTTTTCATGGCAGTGCTGAGAGATTTCCTTTAATCCCAAAATGGTTTGGATGGCAGAAGGGAAATAGAAGAGGAAAGACAGGGTGGTGCTGAGAAGCTCAGAGCCAGTGGACTGTGGGGTACAGGACCAATCTGCCTCATTAAGGCAGGAGACAACACTGGCTCAAGCATGTCAGACCTGCTGGCTGCATGGTCAGATTAAAGGCCAAGTCCTCTCGCACTGTGTTTTGCCAGGCTTTCCAGACTGTGAATGCGTTCACTCCAACCCTCCACACAAACAGCAAGAGTGGCATGACTAAGTGTAACAGTGCAGCATCAGGCATGATGTTCCACTGTGCTCAGTAATTCTGACACGATTCTTAATGCAGGGAGTATTTGCAGTATGAATTGCTGCCAGAATTGCAGGCACATTGTTGCTAGAACAGCAAACAGCAAAGAGCTAAAAATACTGGGGTCGAAATTTACTATTGGAATAAACCTGAGAACTGCATTAGTTTTTGAGGGACTTCCTCAGGCGTAACCAATTTGCCACATATGTTACTTGATATCTGGCCATACAAGCCTTTTGCTTTCTCAGTTTTTGTAGTACAGGATTTGTTCATATCTGTCCTCTTTCTTTTTGGAAGGAAAGTGCCCAGCATTTGAGAACACTCTTTTCCTCTCTATTTATTTTTCTATGTTTTTCCTATCTTTTTTAACCCTTCCTTGCTTTCTCTCACCTTTGGTTCAGAAAAGCTGATGTCTTTAGTAGCTGTCAGTGCACAGGATGCTCTAGTGTTAGCTGGTGATTGATAGGTCCTGTACTGAACCTTGTTGTCTTTCTGCATCCCCCTTCCTTACTGTGTTTCATTTCCTTTTCCCCTTGACAACACAGTGTTTTCCAAACTGAATGTCTTTGGCTCTGCTTTGGCTTTAAAAATAATTCAAATTTAGATATTTTGGGAATTCTGGAAAGGAAGAAAGAATGGTTGAGGTCTTTTGTCTCCCTTTTATTTTCTGATGGAATTTGAATTTTCTTGAATTCCCGTGGGAATTTCCCATGGGAAAGAGAACAACTTTCACAAGGAACAGCTTTGCCAGGCTGTCTGGGAATTAGATCCTGGGAACTTGCACAACTCTTCACCTGTACTATGAATCTACAGTCAGAATATCCCCTATAATCTTCATCTTGCAATTCAGAGCTTTTGATTCAGACTGCAAAAAATGTTAGTCATGTATACATATATGTATGTGTATGTGTATATATATGTATATCTGTATATGTATATATATATGTCTGTATAAATAAATAAATATATATATATATAGACAGAAAATACAGGTGTCCAACTCTTACTAGGCTTCTTCTTCTACAAGAGAATGAAAAGCCTTCTTTTTGCAATGGTGTCCTCTCTTGTCTTTGCTGAGGTTTGCATTCTTCTGGGAAACTGTACCCAACATATGTTAGAGATATTTTTCTGTAGGTATGTTCTGTTTCAGTTTTGCAAGCTTTACTTGACTCTATTCTCCCATTTTTTTTTATTTTGATTTGTTTCACATATGTGTTCTTTCATAAAGTATAGCCAGAGCATCAGAGGCAACTCTTTCCACATTGCTCCCTGTGATAGTGTCCCCTTCATGACCATAACAGCCTGATTGTCTGGCAAAGCCCTTCATCTGACAATTATTTGTAATTGTTTAATTTATGTTATTGCAACTCTCTAAACAGTTTCCACACACCCAAACTTTGGTTATATTTACTGTGTTTTGAGTATGTTGTCTGAATTTGGTTATCTTGTCTGCATTTTCTGTTGCACTCTGCACTGTTCAAACTTGAAACTCCCTAGTGCTGATGAGACATCCCTGGGAATGGAGAGTTTTTAGCCGGCCCTTCTCCCCCTCCATAATTTTAAGTGATAGCATGAAGGAAATGGAAAGCTGATTTATACAGGCCAAGAACGATTTATCTTTGTATAGAAATACGTGTGTGCTGTGATAGCAGAGAATTCTAATGGGAGTGTGAACTAACCTGTGCAGTATTCGGAGCAAAACTGCTGATGGCAGGAAAAAGAAGTGTTTCCTGACCACTTCTATTTTCATGGGGTGAAAACAATTTTGGTCATTACTTGTTGACAGAGGTGCTGCCTTGATCCTTTTGGCATGGGAGATCAAAAATACCAAAAGTTTAACATGACTCAGTTACAGGCAGTTATTTGCTGTGCTGAATAATACAAAGTAGATATTTTCATCCTATCTACAGGTTAGCTTTGGCTTAATAATTCAGTAGGATGATCCAGAAAATAGTTCTCCTGCCTTAGCAATTTCAGCAAACATTTATTTATGTTCACATAAATTGCGTGCAGACTCAACTTCATTCAAATAATAAATACAATTCCCTCACACATGCCATGTTTTCTACAGTCTATTAGTATTTATTAGCATGTGTATTTAAAATAACACTACACAGAAATGCTAGTCCAAGCTTTTTTTCTTGTGCATGATTCAGATTAACCCTTCTCCCCATGGTGGGCTGTTCCTACACTCCATTCCCACAGGAGGTTTTCCTCTCCTGAGAGTTGTTGTAATCCCATGCCTATTAGGGTAAACCCGTAAATATCATGGCAAACTAGCCCAATCACTAATTGGCACTCAGTGTTCCCCAGGTGGAGCAACACCTGTTCATTTGGACATGGGGAATATGCAGTAAAATAACCTGTTAACCTGTAACAATAAATAATGATTTTTTGGCTTTGAAATTAGTCTCCTAAAACAAAGAACTGAGTAAAATTCTGGGTGTAATTCTGTTAAACATGCTTGTCTTAGTCTGTGTCAATAAGAGTTGATAAATGTTGATGCTACACTGGTCAGTTTAATTAGGGAATACATAGCTGACCAGTAAAAACAAAAAAGGCACCTGCCACACAGGAGCATTTCAAATTCAGCTTCCTCCTTTAGCACTGGATGGCAACTTTAACAGAGAGCTTAAACAAGCTCACAACTGGCCCTCCTAACCTATACAACATGGAATAAAATATGTCTGATTAAATGCTTTGTGTTAGCAGTTTTCATAATGTGCCTTACTTTGAGTTTGTGATACGCTAAGAGGATGTACCCAGTCAGTTACTGTCTGACTTATGTACAGACACATGTTGGATGGTACTAACTTGTCTGAGTCTGAACCCCAGCTAATGTAGCAAGAATGGCCTATGTTTAGAGGACTGGGTTCCTTACAGGCATTACTTACAGGAACTTCTGCTGTAAGAGTTCTCTAAGACAAAGATTCCCCAGCACTATGATAAACAAAGGTTAGCTGACAAAAAGTAAGGAAACATCTCTATGAACAATCCATTAGCTAAAAAGCACTACTTTGAAACTTGGAGAAAGAATAAATATACCCAATAAACCTTGTTGCTCTCGTGATCCTATTTTTCCCCTCTTAAAATTGAGTCTGAGATTTCAGTAAATAACTGATTTTTCCCCGTATTACATCTCCCCAAATGCATATTATATATGTTATATATAAGTAAATATAAGAGCATATTTTATAACTTCCAGATTTTGTTTTTTACTCTCCCCTTAAATGAGAGAACAAGGAGGAGGATGACATAGCATCACCCATGTAATCTTGCTGTGATCCTTCACTAAGCAATCCAGAGTGATAAAGGAGGAGGAAACTTTTATAGAAACTTTATCCCAGTGGTCATTCTCAGGCATTCCGACTTAAACCTTCAGCCTGTCTGTCAGGGTTGGAGATCTGTCACGCTGCATGCCTCTTGGCTTTTACCCTTCTTCTCTAGGCTGCCTCTGGATCATGTCAATTTGTTTTGTTAGTGTTCTGTTGTGTTTATATTTGAGTTTTTGTTTAGTTGATTTTTTTTTCCTTAAATCAGGCTACTTTAATTTGAAGTGTCTAATTCGGACTTAGTTGTAAGTTTCAGCAGATTTAAATATCTTGGCCATAATGTTCATACTGCACTGAAATATTGAATCTGTTCTCGCTAACAAGGCAGTTTTTCACACATTAAAGGAATATGTCGAATGTTGGATCTGTTATATTCTTGAAGTGTTGGATCTCTCCCCTACTCAGAGCAGCAGTCCTCTCACAGATTGCAATTCAACAGTAAAATATTGAAATTCTGTTGAATCACATGGATTCTCCCTATGCTTCAGTCCTTAAAAAACCCCCCAAAACAAAGTTCAATTAACCCCTTGAGCCTGAGACAATATTTCATTGATGTCATTAAAAGAGAATATGCCTTACAGTATTATGTTAGTTTTTAGATTTATATGTCCTCTAGAAATATTTGGGGGAGAAGAAACAGCCAACATGACCCATAATAATTGTATATAACATGTACTGCCTATTCCTTCCCTGGATCTTTTCAGGTTTAGTATATGGCACCATCTATGTCTCTGCTCAAAGCTTGTGTAGAACCAATGTGCCTATTAACTTTCTGTAAACTCTGTTTATATGGTCTTCTGGACCTCTTCAGGAGATGTTTAATTTGCTGATAAATACCTCCGCTCTTTTATAGTTAAATGATAGAATTCCATGCTTCAGTAAAACTGAGGTAAAAACACATCTTGACAAAAAGTGAAATGGTTGGAACTCTAAAGTACTACTTATAAAAAAATGAAACTGTCTAAAATAGAATATTTAGTGAAATAGCAGACAGAATTGTGCAAAAAGTATCTTTAAAAAGCAACACGGCTGAGTGATTAGACTCTGGTTTTAGAGTTAACAGAACTGAGTTGCACATACATATTGATGCAGTTTTCAAAGTCAATAAATAGTGCATCGGCTCCTGTATGGAAAGAGGATGTTGCAGAAATAATTATGACATGATGTGATAACCCCTTCTTAAAAAAAAAAAAAAATTAAAAAAATAAAGGAAAAAAAGCAAAGCAAAACAATACTGCAGTGTTCTGGCCTTCAGGAAATCACGACAATGCTCCCACCTTTTTCCTGTGACTTACCCAGAGTTCCTTCCAGGCGATACAGATAACTGACAATGCTGCAGACTGGATCCTGTGCCAAATGAAAATAAAGTAATATTTTTGTTAAATTTATATCTGATTAAAAGTGTATAATAACAACACCCTTTTCAACACTTAGTTGTACAGCTAAAATATTTCTTTGTAACTTTAAAATGAATTTCCTAGAGTGAGTGTTATTCCAGCAGGACTAGGACAAAAAATTATTACAGTTTGCAAATTCGTATCTCATAAACTAACTATGATTGAATTAGAAGGTTGTTCCTCTGTTTCTACTGAAGAAAAAAACTCCTTGAAGCTAGCTTTTATGATTCTCTGGAACTTGAGTATTCATGAAACAGCTCGATTTGCCAATAATGTTTTTCAAAGTGCATGTGACTTAGGGAAACTCTCTCATCTCACTGTGTTCAAGATGGAGATGTAGTCCCCTGCATGGGAACTTTTGGGCTTGTATATATGCCTTTATGGACATCTTCCTATTTTCTGTGCATCATGGATGTGTTTTAATGTCTCCCTCTGTTTTCTGGGTATGGTGGAACTGGAGCAGCTCTCCAGCCAAGGCTGCAGCAGTACATGAGTTGTAGCTTTAGAGGTCCTTGGTGTGTCATCTAGAATAAGGCCACTTTTATCTGTTTAGGAATGGCATTTAGATGAAATACCCCATCAGTGCAGTGGTCTGCAAGAGTGTCTCTGGGAAGTGCAGCATGGATTAGGAACTGGCTGTGGCATCAGGGTGCGAAGAAACTCTGGCTGGGCAAGAACTAGCCTCTGTGGTGTGGGTGAGTGATGCTGGGGTCCACAGGGCCTTGCTGTGGTTCCCATCGAGACACACACACACACACACACACACACACAGACAGTTATTTCATGCTCTCCTTACAGATAGGAATTCTTTATAGTCCCTTGTTTTTAGCTCAGCTCACTCAGTTAATTTCTGCAGGCATTTTGCAGGGTTATTTATGCTTCAGCCTGTATTTAGCAGCCAAGTTATTTTTTTTTCTGACTGGCTACTAATGAAGAATAAGTCCATTTATCCTCATCAGTTAAATTATAAATACAGAGAAAACAGAGTAAAAATGTCACCACATGGAGATGGCTTTGCTTTTTTCCATTCCCTAAATCCTGGTTTATGTAAACTGAGATAAATATTTATAAAAATGCTGGGCACAGTAACCCTCTTTTTTAAACTATTTGGATTAGCTTGTAAGATGTAACTATTGATAACACAGTCTGGTACCTTTGTAAGTAGATTTACTTTGTACAGCGATGTCTTGCACTAAGTTTTAAAATAAATGTTGTGTTTTATTTGAGCTGTGTAAGAAAAGAACTTGTGAACCCCTGAAACAAAGAAAAGTCAGAAGATGGTTAATTTTCATAGTATATATTATGATTAAAAAAAAAAAAAAAGTCTTACTTGGCCCCTTACTTGGAATTAAAGTGGACAGACAGGAAGGACTTCCATGGAATATGTGGGGTTCTTCTATGCACTCAAAACATGGAAGCAAACAAGTGTCAGTGTCAGTGTAGGTCTGTCCCCTCCCCTCAGCACATGGGGCTGTGGGGAATGAGGAGCTGAGTGTCTCAATCAAAGCCTTTCTCAGAGGGGCTGATCCTACACCTGTTGAAATCAATGCTGGGGCTTCCCTGTGTTTCAAAGGAACAGAGTTAAATTCTTCGTTATGTGCCCTGGAGTTTGTCCTCTGGTGTAACCACCTTGTGCCATCCCATCCTCACAACTGCTACTTCTGTATCATAAGTGTGCAAGACAGAAGAGTGTGTATTTTTTTTCCTAAAGTAAGCAGTGAGGGATTTCAGCATTTTATGATGTTTTTAATAATTAATTGTCAAAAAACCACAACAAAAATAGATGGAGCATTAAAGCAAATTTGCAAGCCATTGAAGTAAAGAGCTGCAAATGGAAGCAACGCCTGTATTCTACCTTTAGCTATCAGTAAAAAACTCATCAAAGTAAACCAGTTTTATTTAGACATCTGGAAAATGTACTTTGACAAACATCCACTTGATGACTGTCAGTGTCTTATAAAAAGACTGATATCAAAGATCCTCAGAAACTGTCAGAATAAACTGTTGGTTTTGGTTTTTTGTTGTTTTGTTTTGTTTTTTTTTTTTTTGATGAAAGGGTGTTTCCTAGCCATGATTTGCATTGTCTGGTTGGTGCGTTTTTAATATCTTAATACAAAGGATTATTTTTACAAGTATTTTTGTATCTTGTGCAAAATGATGTGACATTAAGAAGATATTTTTTACAAGTTAGGCAAAGTAGAAAAGCAGAGTCTGTATTCTTGCTCCTTCCGACACTCTTAATTGTGTCCTCCAGGTTAATGGATAATGATTTTAAGACTTTGTTTTTTTGATAGACTCACAGAGTTTACTTAGATAATCTATCAAAACCTCTTTTCAAGTAGATGAAGAGAATACACTGATCGTGTAGGTATCTGAAGGGTGAGTGTCAAGAGGATTGAGGCAGGCTCTGTTCAGATGTGCCAAACAATAGGAGAAGGGCCAGTGGGCAGAAACTGATGCACAGGAAGTTCCCACCTGATCATGAGAAAGAACTTCTTTACTGTGCAGGTGACCAAACACTGGAACAGGTTGCCCAGAGGAGTTGTGGAGTCTCCCTCATGAGATACTCAGCAATCATCTTGATGCAATCCTGTGCCATGTGCTCTGCGATGACCCTGCTGGAGCAGGGAGTTTGGATCCACTGTGGTCCCTTCCAACCTGACCCAGTCTGTGATTCTGTACCTTGAGTGATATTGTTTCCTTGCATTTAATGCTACTGAATTATATAGGAGCAAGGCAAAATACAGTTGATTCTGTTACATTAGCCTTTCTACAAAAGGCTTTTCATCACCCATATCCATCATACCTTGCCTTAGATAGAAAGAACTGTTCCAGACAGTAGGTATGACTGCAGATGTCTAAACCAGCTTTTTCCTCTTGGCTTTTTCTTTTTTTTTTTTTTTTTTCAATGCAGAAAGGAGGTGTTGCCTTGCAGTGTTATTGGAGATGCTGAATACATTAAAGTAGGAAGATGAGAGGAATGCCTTGTGGGGACTTCTTGTAAACATGCAGCATGATTGCTTTTTATTGGAAAAGGCATTTCTGCGATGTTCTGTGCAGTGCTGTACTGCCATAGATATGTTGAAAATGCTATAAAAGCCTTAACTATTTAATTCTCATAATCCATCTGTGAGCACTAAGTGATTAGTTGCAGTTTATCCCTGTGTGGATGCTGGTCTTGGTACTTGCATAAACCTGTCCTGCAAGGCCCTGCTGGAGATGGTGATGCCCATGCTCAGTGTGGCTGGCAAAACTTCTCTAGATTAATAAGAGAGCTGGCAGGGTGGCCCTGGGTAAACAGGACAGTCTGCAAGAGATGAGCAGTTTAAACTGGTTGGAAGAACAACAGTGTAGTATCTTGATGGCTACAAGTGTGCTCATACTGCCTAATTTTAGCCACCAAATTTAGGACAATAATTTCCTGTTTTGTCGATAGGGAACAGAGACTTCTCATGTACATGAATCAGATCAAGAGAAAAACTAAATTTTATATATTTATATCTCTAGACTCTTATCAGCCTCACTTACATAGTCTGGTATTTGCTTAAACGTAGGTTTCTGCATGTCTTTTTCTGGTACCAAAGAAATACCATGCACTGGTGTATCTCATTGTCCTGGCTTTGGGAGAGCACATTGTTTTGCAGAAAGGCATTTTATAGACAGATAAAATAACTGTAAGAATCTTGAAACAGTTTGTTTTAGGAAAGCAGGCTGCATTGGAGTGGATATCCTGTATGGAGTCAGGAAGGTATTGGAGGGGTCAGGAGATGCTGTGCTTGCAGTGGCTGTAGATTTAGAAATGGATAACAAAAGGGCGGGGGGAGGGAAGTTAGTTGTTCTCTTGCTCTTTCTCTCAGAGACAGAGGCTATTTTTGTCTAGCAAATATCAATTCATCACTATTGTATAGAGGTTCTACTAAGACTAAAAATACCATTTTTAAAAGTTTTTGTTTGCTACAAAATTTCAGAATGCTTGGTCACCTTATTTTCAAAAATGAAATTATTTCATTATTTACCTTCAGGGTGGCTAAACAAGAATTCAGTTCACTTCTAAAACACGACGCTATTTCAGAGCAACTGTTTGTGATACAGGCAAGCAGACGATACAATTTCCTCGTTTAAGGGTGGCTGTTCAGGAAATCACAGGTATCAGCCTACTGGACACAACTAGCATTGGCTGCAGCCTTAACATTGGACTAAGCAAGTTTGAAGGAGGCTATTTCTACCTTTAAGAAGGTGCTAGAGAATTACTGGAAAAAAGTGTATGTTACTAAACTTTGTCCTGCAAGGCAATACTACAAGCTACTTTGCCGAGGTAGAAAAGTTTTTAATGCTGTTGCCAATGTTCTGCAAAAACAGCTTGTATATTTGTGGTAGTTGTGTCCTGGATTTGTATTGCCCAGTTTCTTTTCATGACCATAAGTGTTTGAGATTACCAACATGTATTTCTAGGAAGGAGCTCCTTTTAGCTGACTTTGGTAGGTTACTTTCTTTGACCTAGGGACTGCGCTCTTCTTTCTACCTGCACATCTTTCTTGAGGGAAGTGGCCTCCTCTGCTGGTCGTTCTATTTTTTCTTCAAATGTATGAGAGTGAACTAGTATCCTCATTTCCTTTCTTTTTTTTTTTTTTTTTTTTTATCCCTTAAAACA
>VZRZ01001590.1:906481-918756 GCA_013398175.1 Climacteris rufus | reverse complement strand
ATACAGGTAACACAAGAGAAATATGGGATTTTACCACAGCTCAGGCAGAGGGTTCAGATATTGGAGGGAGAAGGTTGAGGGCATTGCCTTGACTTTCTTCCCACCGGTCCTGAAGCTCAAAAGCAGCAGCTTCTGCCAAATACGCTTCTACGCATGCCTACTAGGCAGTATGGGGTCTCTACACCACAAGTTAGGGAATAGGGCACTCACCTGGAAGTAGAGAAATCTGGGATCCAGCCCTGCTCCCGAGCATACTGATCACAGTTCTGATTATGTGCAGAAGAGACTTCTGCAAATAAGAGGAGTGGGATTCACCTGACCAAATGTGGATGGTGACCTCTGAGTCACTTTTCCAGACTCTGTGTATGACCACTGGAGAGAAACACGTTTCCATATAAAACACCTTGCCTTCGAATGTGGACATTTAAAATAGACATAATGAATTGCAGCTTCAGAGCATCTCTCTCCCTCAAACTTCAAGGAATTTAGAGAAGCAGCCCACATGTAGACGACTGCACTGAATGAGCGTGTTTGACATAAATGTTGCAAAAGGTAACTGAGGAACTCAGAGAACAACACTTTAAAATTCTATTGCCTGAATTTTCCTATCAGCATCTAAGCAATTTAGTGGAACTAGGTCATGATACCTTACAAATAGAACCTTTGTTTCCCAGAATATAATGATCTTCATGTCCAAATGTCTTAAAAACAAATACATATCCATGTAATAGGTGTGGTCGTGATCCAAAAGGATTGGTGCCAGGGATTGTGGCATGTGTTAAGGTCTACAAAGGACCAAATACCACTGACAAATAAAGACCCCCCATCTTCCACTGATTATCCATAGACTTTGACACATAGTGGCATTGCTGTGATATTTTCCCATCAATGTCATTGTCCAATTCAGAATTTAGGTCTAAAATCAATATTTGCATTTTTCATTGAAACAGTAATCATTCAGTAAAAATGGTCTGGAAGTTTTAGGAAAGACAATTATCCATTATTAATAATATCAGAATAAAATGAATTCATGAGGAACTAATCAAATTTTAGTGTTCTATATATATCTCAGTGTACTGCAGTACCCTTCAATCAAATGACAGTTGCTTTATAATGACTATAGTACCAATCACATTGAAGCAACAGGTGAAAACCAATGTAACTAATTAAAGTTCAACCATTAATGTTCCCTGTATTTGAGTCATAGTTTTGGGAAAGAATAACAGAAAAATTATGTTTGTTATTTGATGTTGTTCCTTCATAGAAGCTTTGGTTTGGCTTTTAATTTTTTTTTTTTTCCTAAGCATCACACAGTGGTTTGATTCTGATTTAGTTAATGTTCAGCCTATTCAGAAGGGTAAAATTACTGGGGTGAGCTTTATTGCTGTAATGGAGGTCTTGAGAAATTTAAATTGAGAAGCATTCTAATGCATCTCTGTAGTATATTATCTGCCTCACTTCTGAATGCTTTGCTACCATGTGCAGAACATGGCACATAAGTGGCTTTTGGGGCTCGATGCACTTATGCAAGTGTTTTTCCTTGCCGTCTCTTAACACAACAAAAAGACACTTGAAGCCCTTTCTTGGGGCTTATCTTTATTGCAGATTTAAATGTAAAGAGACTAAAGTCCATCACAATGCACCTGCAGGCTTCTTTTTCAACTATAGACATTGTGATGATTTTCAATGAAAAATTCTGTTGCTGAGGAATTGCTGAAGTAAAGGTTTGTAAAACTGTGTTGTTGAAGATGGAACCAAGAGTATATTAAACAAAATTATTTTTTTAATGTTTTGCAGGTAAAAATTGTTTATAAGCTTATATTAGGTCATCAGGGAACATAAACTTTATTCTGCTTTGCACAGACTGTTCTACAGTGCAAATGTTGAACCACATATAATGAATTGTCTACGGAATACTCCCTGTGAACAGTTGCAAACATTATATGCTGAGATGTGTTCAATACACTGTTCATTGAGCAACTCTGAAGAGTAATAGCAATAATAATAATAATAATAGGGGCCTATTTGCAGATAGTTGCAAGCAGGAGAAATGGCTAAATGCTTCAGTTAAATTATTCTTTATTTGCCTTGTCATACTATGTGGTAACAGTTAATAATATAATGTGTTTTAATAATGGATGGGGTTTTTTTCCTGTATTACTTCCTCTGTCCAGATTATTCTCTTCCATTAGCCCATTCTCAGTGGTTTATTTGTTTGCGAAGTCCATCCAATGATTGTAGGCTGAATACAAACTTGGCTTTCCTACTATGTTCAAGTGATGAAGTAATGTCTTTTTGTGGACACTTTTCCAGCAGATCTACTAGTGAAGGGTTTTACTGCTCTTTTGTTGAAATTCTTCCTGGGGACTTGATAATAGCTGTGATGAGAGACAAAGCTGAAGATGGATATGGACCTTGGACCTCCCTTACACATTTCAGAGAATTTCTAACCCAATTTTCTGATCTTTTATACTATAAGATACTTTAACAAATATTATGAGTGAGACTTTCAGATAATCACTCTTAAGATAGTATTAGATCAGTTTAAAATTACATCACTTGAAGTTCAAATATAAGACTTTACACCTCACTAAACTTTCCTATTTTTATTTAACTCATCTATTACTTTCTGCAGAGAAAAGTATTTAAGCTTGTAGAAAAACATGTCTTCTCTGAGCTGTTTATAACAAGCTGATTAATGCAATGTATTACAAATAATGTGGTATTCAGTTGTTTGGGGTTTTTTTAAAACTAAATCAGTTCATGTCAGATTTTATAAAAATGCTAACAGCACAAAGTATATTCAGATACATCCAGCTAAAAGCAGAGGAACATTGTGCATTAGAGTGAAGCAAGAGGAATTTCAGTGTATGCAGTGGATATTGCCACTTGCATAACAATTCACCTCTCTCTGTTGCTAGTGAATATTCATATTTCCATAGTAAAGCTCTTTGTATTTACTGTTCTGCCGAAGTGCGAGATGGCATCCAAGCCCTCTAGTGTTTTATTGGAATAGACATGTCATTTGCAATGTTATTCTAAGCCTTCCTAAATAGAACAAGCTGAGATGAACAATACTCTTGTATACCTCTCCTAAAACTCCTTAAAAGGTAAATGCAATGTGATATTGACTCCTTTATGACTGCCTCACTTTGTAAAATCCCTTACAGTGGCTTGACTTGGAATAAGAGTGAAGGTGGGGGAAAGACAGAGGGAGTGGTTCTCTGGACCCTGAGCAGACCATATTTGTAGCCCAGAAAGCAAACTCTAAGAATCACCTGTATTAGAAGAAATAGATTCTAGCATGCAGGAGAGAACTATTACATAGAAAACAAAATATATAAGTTATACATTAATCCATTCAAGGATTCTGCTTTCTGTATAGCTGGAGTACAAACTTGCCAATAGCCATCACTGCCTGTCTGTAGAAGCACAGCTTGTAGCTCTGAACTATAGACTGCTTAAAAATAAGTAATCAGCATGAATCCTGGCAGTCTTCCTTGCTCTGGCTTGTCCTGCCTTCATGGCTGTTCCCTTGCTTCTTATACTGTCCTTCCTACCTGTGCTCCCCCTCAGGTCTTCCCGCTCTTACCTCAATTTTTCATGTGCTGCATCTTCTCCAGGAAAGCAACAGGCCCAGTACCAAGAGTACCTCGGGGGCACCGGTTGTTCACCTCCCTTTCCTCACCCTCCCCTGCTGCCTTTCCACTCAGACAGCTCATGTACCTCAGCAAGTTAAGTAACACCTAAGAGTTACATGCAAATTTTAGCACACTGTATTTACAGCTGCTTTGGCTACTTTTTCGCTAAGGACGTCCCACCCGTCTGATCTGGACACAAAGCAGGACAGCAGTAGGTGCTCTCCCTGGCTTTCAGGAGGCTGTTTTCTCTCTGGAACAGAGTGGCTGTTCTCTGAGCAGTCTGAGGTGTAGTTGAGTTTACAGGAATGCCTGAAATCTGGACTATCCAGGTTAGACCCAGACAGGAAGCAAAGATACAGTGCAGCCTCAGATGCTTCAAGTGTTTCAAAACAGATGTAAATAACTTCTGTCTTGAAAGGGATTTCAACCCACCTGCATAGTCACCCTTAGCAGCTAGCTTGTTCTCATGCAGTTAACTTGTACAATGTTTGTGTGCAAATAGGGTTTTAAAGTGATCAGACAGCATAATTAAGCAAAACTGTACTTTGGAAGAGCCAAGTGAGTTTCCTCTTCATCTTGGTGGGAAAAGAGATGACAGCCATTAGGCCTCAGTCTTCAGAATGATAAAGCTGTATGACTCCATAGCTGTTCTTCAGTGCCTCTCTGATCAAGGTCCTTCTCTTCAGTTCACAGTTGATGCTTTGGGAAATCTTCATCAGCCTCCAGTGCACTGCAAGGAGTGGCAACACAAATATGGAAATAACAAACTGTTGTTTTGTTGGATTGTTGTGTCCTGTGTAGGGGCTGGTGAATGTACAAAATCAGAGAAGGGTGCTGGAAAGTTTGTTTTTGACAGTGCCAGAAAGGGCTGAGCTTGTGCTGTGCTTGATCTGGAGGTGTTCGATCCCTGGGAGCAGCTCTGCGGCCATGGGGCTGCCAGTCCAGCTTCAATGATGCAGCCCTGCAGACTGCTGAGGGCTTTTCTGGGAGCCATGGGACAGGGATTCAAAGTCTGCAGACAGACAGACACCACTAGGCAGTGTAAGGTAAATACTTGACTGCTTTTATTCACTGTCCTTATAGTTATATTCCCAAATACATGAAGGCAGAGGTTTTGTTCTTAGTCTGTGTGCACCATCTGTATTCACTGCATTCTCTGTATCTGTATTCTCTAGAAATATGCCATTACAGGTAAGGCACATTTAGTCGGGTAGTTATTCAGTGCTTGTTCCCTAATGAAAACCTCATTGCCATGGGTTTCTGTCAGGTCAGGAGCCATTCAGAGCAGCAGATGGGAACCGGGTGTCTCATTCCAGTTATATTTCTTTGGCTTTTGTGTATTGCAACTGTGATCCTGGTGAGTGTCCTTTTTGCTAGTACAGTTGTCATATGGGGTCATGTGATCTTATTTAGTGATTGTTGGTAATAAAGATAATTTTAATAATTTTCTTCCTATAATACTTCAGTTTTCCACCATGACAGAGTTATATTTGCTATTTGATTTTATTGCAGTCTGTTAATTTGAATCTGACTTTTCTTACTTTATTGTAATATTCAGCAGCCACTATATTTTATAAATATAAATGACTTATGATTTGAAACTTGAGAGGGACATTATAACTTGTCATTTTGTATTTTGAAAAACAGATTTTCATATTTTGTCAGGCAAACTTTGGGATAAAATGCCCCTACCAGTAAATGAACAATGTGACCTAACTTGGCTGGGAGGTCTAATGTAACTTGAGTGAGCCAAAGGCTTTGCTTTGTGTGTCTTGCACGGGCATTACCCATCAAAAATAATGATTCTTAGAACCATCTTTTCATGGGAGCTTTTCCTTGCCCTCAACACATCAACAGATACAAGAGCTGATATATATGTGTATTACAGACATATATGTGTATTTAGTTATGGCGTAAAGATGGGGTATATTTCAGACAGCACCAGCTGCCTCTGATGCAAGAGAAGGGGAATGTAATTACTTTTGTGGAAGTCTGTACATATTTGCCAGATTTTATAAATGTTTACAAGTAACTGGTCTTCACATAAGCAGGGCCCTCAGGGAGTGCTAGGCCCCCATCTGCTGGAGAGTTTTATGTCAATTCTGGTGATTTTTAGGTTATTTTCCCTGCATTTTTCTCTAAGAATTATCATCACTTGGCTTACTTACTTAAATGCTGATAGTGCTTGGAGAGGCAAAGGCCTTATTGTTTGGAGTAGTCTACATACATATGGTGAGAGACAGTTTCTCTCCCAACAAGTTTCCTATCTAAATAAACAAGGTTAACAGGGCTGGGAAGAAGCAGTAACTCCCCATTTCACAGGGGAAGCACCAGCAAGTGAAAGGAGCTGAGCACTGAGCCCCAATCCTGACAGGCACCAAAACGTTTGCTCCTGGCAAGGCCAGAGGGTTTTGGAAAATATTTTCAAGTTGAAAACAGTTGGAAACGTACTTCAAGAAAAATAAACATTGCAATCTGCTAGGATAGCTGAGGAATGGCACAGAGCTTGGCATCCCAGAGGTTGTGGGGATTAATGCTTTCAACTACTTTTATGACCTTTTGGGGATATTCTGTGGCCTCCTTAGTACATCTGGTAGCTTAATTTGCAGCTTTTCCTTGTAATGCTGTCTAGAGCTGTGCGTTTGACTGGAGTCTCTTGACTGTACTTACACAGCAAACATGTGACTGACGTCTAAGTGTGAAATGATGCATTCCATGGTGGTTTTGAGGAGCCTGAGAAGACAGCTGAGATGTCTGCCTTGCTGTTTACAGAGAAGGCTTGCTTGAGGACCCAAATGGGGACTCTTTCTACAATGCTGCTTGTCTTCTCTGCACTGTTGGTTGGGACGTAAGAGGATGACACAGGATAATGTAATCAAGACACTGAGAAGTCAGGATTGTATAGAAATTATTTTCTTTGCCCCATCTCTCCCCCAGCATGGCCACTGCAGGAATCAGCAGTCAGAGTGCTCCTGGGACCAGCCTTACAGCTGTTGCCAGCCACCTCAGGGCAGTGTGTTCCAGTGGCTGGAGTAAGATTATTTGCACACTTGAATTTCATACACATCTTTAAGGGCACCTCTAAGTATGAATGCATTACAGACTACAGTTAAAAATTGTTGAAAGTGTGAAAAAAATTGGTACTTGAAACTGTAACATTGGGAGTGTTTAAAAACAGACATTTGTCATCAGCAGAGAAGCCTTTAAGGAGATAAATCTTACATTATTATTTCCATCTTGTCCCAGTAAGAATAGTAGTGGATGAAGAGGGAAAATCTCAGGTACTATAGAGGAAAAACCTTTCTGTCCAGGGCAGATAGCAGTCCCAGGGGAAACCATTCAGGTTTGGGGATTCTTTGGGAAATCTGTTGTTTGTCCACTATGAGACCTAAGAAATAGTTCACAGTCCTGCCCAAAGAAACTAGCATGAACATGAATCCAAATTGTGCCACCAAAGAGTGGCACACAGTGTAGTTTGAAGAGACTGTGCTGTAATATTGGGCTTATTTGCAGGGGAAGTGAATATTTAGGTAGAATCCTATTTATTTCTGAAAATTACAATCACTTCAAAAGTGGCTTGGATTTACCTGTTTCTTCTGAAAGCCTGATTTCATTCTGTGACCTGGTGTGGTGTAGGAAGAATCAAACCATCTCTATCTAAAAAAAAAAAAAAAAAAAGAGAGAAACTGTGCTCAAACCATAAAAAGGTTTTTGGCTTCTTCCAAAGAAGAAAGGCAGTCTTGCCATAATTTGGTAAAACTGCATTTATAGTGCTTATGCCCACAGATTTAGCTTGTAACAGGGCAATGTGCTGTGTTTAAATACCCAGAAGGAGTCTGGAAGACAGATTTGTCCTGATAGCTTGTCATTTATCAAAATGGGTAGTAATAATTGGACACAGGAGACACTCGCAGATCAGCCTTTAGTGACGGTGCTGATAGTTACTGAAAACATAAAATACCTCATGGTGGAGTTTCAGTGTCTTCTCTCTCATCAGACCAGGCAATGTCCCTGGCAAACACCATATGCATCATTGCCAAAATACTCTCATCTCATTCTTTAAAATGTTCTACAACTGTAGATATTAAAATTTACAGAATATTAATGAAATTGGAGAAGTATAAGATAGAGATGGATAAGCCCATCCCTCTGAGGTTGCTTTTGGCTCTGAGGGCTCTGGCCTGGAGTGAAGCAGGCCTATTAGTTACCAACCAGGTGTAAACCTCTCTTCCAAACCTTGCTTCCCTTGAGCAGCATTACATTAGTAAATTTCGCCTTTTAGCCACCCCGTTGGTATTCTGTGCCATAGGACTCAGTGTTTCTCTGGCGGAGTGGAACAAGATGAAGGAAAACATTACTTCTTTGAAAAGTGAATTATCACAGTTAACTGAGAATCCAGGTGTCAAAAAGCCTCTCAATGTTTCTTAATTTAAACCTTTTCTTTTGCATTGCTTTAAGTATCATTTATTGGACCTTCCTTGTTATTTAGCTCATGCTTTTTAGACAATATGGGTTTTTTTGTAGGGCACTGTACACAACTATGATATAATTGCAGAAATTCCAGCTAAAGATCATATATTATTCTGACTTCTCCAACTACACTTCTCCTTGTCAAATAACTTATGAGAACTGGGGTATTTTTCACTGCATTTTACATGCTTGAGTGCCACATATTAGATGTAGGATACTTATCTCCTTGCTCTGTGCTGCCTTTTCTGCACTTTTAACTAGTCCTTTTCCCACTTCTAACAAAACATTCACAACACTGGGTCTCTGTATTGCTTAGTTGTAACATTTGGCTGTCTAAGGACCTGCTATAAATGATATTCAGGTGAAGCTAAATTGTCAGCTAAATATTGAATTGAGCAGTAGATGCTGAAGTCCCACATGGTATTTTATTATTAATCTCATCAGGAGGTTGTAAAGAACAATACCAACAATTAGTCATACCTTCTAACCCTGCAAACCAGGACATATTGGTTATATTACCCTTCATACTATGCTTTACTAATAACTTTCTACTTATGTATTATGATGTAAAAAGGATTGTTCGATCTTGGTGAAAGCATTGTATGAATTAAATAATACAGTTTGACTGAACAGATTAAAATTTATTTATTCATAACTAAATCAGTAATTGGTATGTTAGTGTGTGTGATTTAAAAGGTAGCTTTTTGTGTCTGAAATGAGACCTTGGATTTATAGATGCTGGAAACATTTAAGAACTTCCTTTTCTGCCCTACTGCTGATGTTGTTACCCTAGATATAAGATATTCAGGCTGTATGTCATATTCATATCCACTGCTTCTCAGACACATGACCTGAATGTGGCAAAAAGATAATTTTATAATATAATGGTAAGAATTTATAAGGAAAAGAAATTAGGCCAGTAGCTACCCTATAATAAAAGTTCTTTTTGAGGAAAGGATCCCGGCACAACAGAGCTGTCAGGATCTGCTAAAATAAATGGTATTTAGGCATATATACAAACACATATCTCAGTGTTATTAATCAGGATCAGAAAATTTATTGAGGTTTTTAATTGAGTCAAGACAAAATGTTTCAGTACATTTTCCCTGACTTGTGGATTCAGTAAACTCCATTTGTGATCACATCATTTTACCTTAAAATTGTTGGGAATAAAAGGTCCAAGAGAGTTCAGTAACACAGACTGACTCAAGTTCTGCAGTGAGCAAAAATACTAAATACATTTATAGATTTAACTTTAGGGCATTTTCCTAAAAATTACTTGATTTAGCATTTGTTGCTATGTGCTAGAAACAGTTTCTCTGGCCATGCATTTGATGTATGTACGAGTATCAGGTTGGCTGCATACTTTGAACTGGTAAATATTTACTTAGGAAGTTGTTGGGTGTCGCTCGGACACGAAAGAAATACGCAGACACGTTGAAAACAGAGAGCCAAGACCGCGGGCCAAAAGGCTGGGCCGCACTGCCCTGCCCAGACCCCGCACTTTATGTTATATATCCTTCTAGAAACCACAGTGGGTTGGAGGGAGAAGTAACCACCTCTCCATCACAGTGGTCAAAGGAAATATCCATCAAATTTCTCCGCCCAGGAGAAAGAAATGCAAACAATAGGATACAGTTACAAAAACATGGCTATGTTTACAGAGAATGTATGATAAACTGTTACAGAAGAATGAAAACATCGAAGAACTGCAAAACTCAGGGCAACAGTTGGGTTTTTCTGTAGATATCAAGCTGATGACTGGCTAGTATAGATCTGATGTGAAGAGAAGTGCCATCTCAAGTCAAGCCTCCTTAAGGCAGACTAGACACTGAGAGCGTCTGTTTTACCACAATCTTGCTCACCACAAGCCACAAATTGCCCTTTTAGGAAAGCAAAGCAAACTTAAGGCAATAATAATCTGCACTACTCAGGCAAAAGCACTTTTTAAATGTGCTGGCAGACATTGCTGTAGAAAGACACAAAGGCAATTAAAACTTCAAATAAATAATAAAAAAGAAGGCCAAACAAAGAAGGTAATGTTAAATTTCAATATGATCTATCAGTATTTAAACTTCGGTTTGAAATCCCATCTCTAGCTTGAATCCTACATATTGGTTTGAATAAACACATAGAAGAAAAGAATGTGCTTTTGCTCTTAGGGATCTTCACTTTTTATTTATTTTTCAGACTTTGGCACAAATTAATCCAACTCTGACAAACTTAATGTTATATTTTTTTCAAGTGGTTGGGGAGAAAGAGATATACAAAATAATTTTTTGGGTCTTTAGTTCTTGCTTACTTTTTTTTTGTGTTGTCTTGGGCTGTTGGGGGTTTTATGAATGTATTTTTTTTTCCATGTATTTGAGATACTGAGAGACAGGCTGATATTATAGACATTCAGAAACATTGCAAACTGTATTTATTACTCTGAGTAAGACACAAAGCTAATGGAATGAATTGACAATGCCTTGCATATACACGCTGTACTTACCTAATTCTGCATAAGTCCAAATGGAAATTTTACTTATTGTTCAACTAATAATTATTTTACCAGCTATATTAGTTCTGGGTATTGATTTTACACTAGCAGTAAATTCAATAAATCTATTTACAACTATTAAATTGTTTATTTCTTTGTTTGTAGATAATAAAATTAAAAGTCATGGCTGAGACACTGAGCTGCTAAGAATGAGCACACTTCTATAAAAGCACAAAAATAATGCTTTTCTTATGAAATTATTTGTAGATATCAAACTGGATTCTGGTCTATGTACCCACATATATTTAAATATTGAATTTTTTAAATGTTGAAAATAATAAACCACTTCAGGCAAGTGTCTGAATTTGGAGTAAGATGCCTACTTAGAAGTCCTAATGAGGAATAATTCAGGTGGAAGTTGTAACCACAGTTAACTGTCTTGTGACTTTTAAATTGAGTCAGATGCTTAAAGGTGCATGGAACCACTGCAGTGTGGAGAACAGGGATATAAACACTAAGCAGGCTTCAGCTAAGGTAGTAAGGCAGAGTCTGGATGAATACTTCTGTGTTTAAGCATTGTTCCTGGTGGGGGTAAGTGGTGAAGAAAAGCATCTTTGGAGCAATGTTGGTTAGGAGTGATGATCCGTTGCTCATTTAGATCATGAACATTTTGTCAATACGAACAATTAGTGGGCTAAAGATTCCATTGACCACACGACAAGAATCAATATACACAGTACTTGTTAGTTATTTACCACAGAGTGTATTAAAGCCTGTAGATTCTCCATAAATCTTTTAAAGCTGTCCTGCTATGATCCTTGCCACAACATGCATTGGCACATCAATAAATCCTTTTGACGAGGGCGATATGTGAAAATCAATACCAGTTTATCAGCTATTTCCATGTAGTCTTTTCTACAGAGGTTTAAAGATCTTTTCCCAGAGCTGTACAACTGACATGGTGTAGGGACAGATCTTGAATCAAGTAGTGACCTTGATTAATGCTGTTCACACAAAGAATTTTGTAAATCCCATACAAGGGACATAAAACCATTTCTGATGAGGTTCACTGTCTGGAAAAGGCTTTTCAAAGCTTTTACTGAAACTTTCTTTTTTTTTTTTTTTGGTGAAAGTGAATGAACTTTCTGTGTGTACACAGAGCATGTTGTGCTTTTTTTCCTCAAAGCAAAAGAAGTTTCTTCTGCTGATAAATTGCCAGGTGTTTCTGTTTCACTAAAGTATTTTCTACAACACAAGAGCCATCACCAAAGGCTGCGCTGTCTACTTATTCTGCTATACAAACTTTATTGCATTATAAAAATAGGTTTAACACACATATTTATAATGGAAAGTATACAATTTAGGCAGAGTAGACCATTTCTTAGTTGGTTCTCATTAAGTTCTTGAGGAACTTTGAGCTGATCCCATCTGATTTCAAGTGTCAAACAATCTTTCAAAAATCTAGACTCCTTAGGCTTCCAGTGGTGGTAATCTTTCATGTCGAACTAAATGATTATTTAGATTTTTACAGTGATTCCTTCTATGTGTACTGTCCTCCAAACTTATGCAGTAGTTTTATCCTGAAGTTTTATAAATTACTTATTTCATCAGCAAGTTCTAATTGTCCTGGAGGATGTAATAACAACTTTTGGAACCAATGCAAAAAAAAAAAAAAAAAAAAA
>VZRZ01001590.1:895109-906466 GCA_013398175.1 Climacteris rufus | reverse complement strand
GGTAGAAAAAAAAATTTTTGAAAAAAAAAAAAAAAAAAAAAAAAAAAAAAAAAAAAAAAAAAAAAAAGTCCTTAAAATAAAGAAATATAGCCGAAACAAACAGAAAATAATGGCTATATTAATTACAGGAATTGTTATTCTTTTTAGATTTAACGCTTCTGCCCCTTTCTTGCACAACAAATTAACAGTTTGAATTCTAAAGCAGACTTAAAAATCATCTCAAATTCCAGAGAGGAAAGGATAAGGAAGCCTAATACATGGCTTTTTGGCACTATCTCTGCCAAAGTCAGCTTTGGTAGAAATAAATTCAACTCCCTCTTCAGTCAATTGGAGCTGGCACTGATAATGACAGGGTTTGATTCTGCCCCTTGCTATAATTTTTCCTGTGAAAGCTCAATGTATTACTTGTGTTTCTGTAAAGTTTTCTACAGATGCTGACCCTAAAGGAAGGAATAAGAAAGCTTTGGTTTACCTTGCAAGGGTTTTAAGTGATGAAAAAGTGTAACACTCATGATGGGAGATTTGGGTCTCTTGGTCTTTTGCTGCCCCATGCTATACAACATTTCACTGTAAAAACATTTCCTAAAACCTCATTCTAAAATCTCAATTATTCTGCTATGTGTACGACATAATGTGCACCTTGTTATCTGCCTTTCTTTCTCCCCTTTATTTTCCTCCCTCCATCACTTCTCCCTTACGTTGTTCCCTCTGATGAATCTCTGAAGTACAGATAAATGTTAAATGGTATTAAAATGCAGGGAAAACTCTGTTGTGTTTAACTACCTTGTCTATGGTGATATTTAGGTGCTATCCCCTCACTGGTTAGATACATGAACTATCCTAAAAGTAATTAGTGAATTTTTCACTTTTCACAAAGATTTGTCTCTCTGTCTCTTTCTCTGCTTTAAAGAGGAAACCTGTTTTCACTTAATGCTGCTCCTTCCCATTAGAGTAGTCTGGACTTCTTGGGGCACAACCAGTATGGGCTTCTGGTGTGTGCTGCAGGGACTGCAAGCTGAAAAGGGAAGACAGTATGAAGAAAAGCAAGGAATAAAATCCACGTAAACAACCAAAGAACAATGATCTCTGAATGAAAAACAAGGTAGAGTAGCCTCAGGCAACAGATAACCCAAGCTCCAGCTGACCTTGGCAGCATGGCTGGGTCTTTGTATAAGGACAGAATCCTCCAGTAATTTCATCAGTTTTGCACCACTGTCAACCTTGCATCTATTTTTATTTTATGTCTTTTTTTTTCCTCTGCTCACATATGCTTATTGCTTAAATGTATTTACTACGACTAATTAGAAGGACAATCTCTAAGTATGCATGAGCTTTCTCAAGTCTCTCAGACTCCAGAGGACTGATGAAATTCAGGACTGGGGTTGTTTTGTTCCAACTCTCTTGAGTCAGAGAAAATTAGACACCAGCTCTGCACCAGCAGAGTTGAATTTTGGGCCTAACAGCAGCCTTGCTTCTCATTTTGGCATAGTTGTAGAGTATATCTTTTGTCCTTTCTGCTGTGAATGTGCAGTTAAAGTAACAGCAGAGGATGGAAAGGCAGCCGTCTTGAGCATGTCACTTGGCAGCGACCAGACCTTAAGCATGAACAGATTTGTTGAGGCAGCTTTCCCAGCCTATTCAGTAAAGGCAACCAATTCTGAGCCTTGTGTACTATGAGCTGATGGGGTCTATTAAATATCCTCACATAAAACATGCCAGGGGCCAGTGCAAGGGAAAGAAAGGAGTATTCATTGAGAAACGTAAGCTAAAAACTGTCAGCAGTTCTGTGTCGCCAAGAACACTTGTTTGCCTGTTTGTTTGCGAGGGATGCGTTGATGCAGCCTACTTTGAAATTGTAAGGGCTGCATGGGTTTTTTATCATATAAGAATTTGCCATTTCTTTGGCTATAACAAATTATCATGCTGCTGCATCCACAGCTGGTATACGTGAATGAAACTCCATATATGCAGCTGAGAGAGGGAGATTGCTTGGTGATGTTTTTATTATAGGCTACCATGTACCCTATGTACCTTTGTTGTTGCATGTGAAGAAGTTCTTAAAGTCACAATATATAAACAAGAGTCAAACACTTGTGAACTAAGCTGTACAGGATAAAAATGTGTTACCATGGTGTTTTATGTTTTAGCAGTTTTAAATCTTGATATCATTTAAGACAGTGAAGTGCAAATTTTAGTTGATGATTGCAAAAGGATAATTTCTAGTTTGGATCATTTTATGTATATCTTTATTTAACACTGTTGAACTAATTGTTTACTTTTAAAAGAAGTAGTCCTATAACTTAAAAGCACACTAGTGGAAATAGTGTTAATTTTTAATGATGCTGAAAATAAAGGAGTCTTGTGTTCGCATAATTAAAAAGAAAACAGTTTTCATAGGAGTAGACTGATAAATTATTACATGGAATGTGGTTTGCTGTTTTCAAAAACAGGGTGAAATTTTGTAGGTCTTCTATGGATTACAGCCATCTTGATCAGATCTTCCTGCAGTGGAGGTACAGTGGCAGAAATCTGTGCAAAAACACCCCAATATTGTTACTTGACCATGAGGTTTCTTCAGGAAATTATTTTTCTTTATTATTCCTTCTTATCCCTATCCTGACAACTATCCTCTGTAGTTGACAATTTGGGTTAGGAGCAAAGTTACAACTTTGAACAAACAAACAAATCAGAGGACGCAAGAGAGAGGATTTCAGAGGCAAGGATTTGTTTGGTACTCAGGAGGAAGGCTTTATTCCTACCCTCCAATCTGACCCACTTCCTTTGCTTTAGTTGTTTAGTTGTTTTACATGAACAGTGATAAAGCATGTGTGCTAAATAAGTATCAGTGTTTTGTCAAAAAGAGGTTATATTTCAGTACAAAGTCTGTATCAATTGCTTTAATTAGTTTGTAAATCCACTAGTAGAGACACTGAATTCTGAAGTCCTGACAATGCTGCATAGATGTTTAACTGAATTAATAATAAGGTGTAAAACCTACCAGAGCCTGTTAGATGGGGAAGCAACAAGCACATTTTAGTTTCACCTTCAAATATTGTGTGACAAAACCAAACCACCCATTCTTCATTTTGTGCCTTGCATGGTGGGAATGACAGAATATTTCACTTCTTTCAAAGTATATGATGGTAGTGTTCTAAAAAACTCAAAGCTTTTTTTTCTTTTAGAAATAACATTTCCTCAGCTTCTAGGATCATAAATGTAAAATACTTTAAAAAAAACCCACAAAACAAAACAGCACAAAACAAAACCCAAAAACCAAAAAAATCCACCAAAAATCTCTTAGAAGACTGGTCTGTGTAGTCAGTCCACATATTATATGTTTGTTCCTGGGAATTTCTGATTTCCTGGGATTCAGACATCCATTCTGTAGGCTGACTGATAGCGGAGCCTGTGCTGGAGACAGGTTGGAAGAGGAAGGGCTTGCTTTTAAAGATGTCTCAGTGTGCATTTTGGCTGGGGTCCTCTCAAGAGTTGTAAAGAAATTTGGCAGGTGAAATGCAGCAGTCCTTTGCAAAGATGTTTTCTCATATTTGAGCAGCTCTGATGGCCACTGCCAAGGAGGGACAACTGCCAGTCACTCCTGAACTCTTCCCAGCCCTTTCTGGGAGAAACTGATGTCATGATTCATCTTTGCATGAAACAGTGCTCATGTTTCCCTGCTGTTTTATGCCTCAGCACAGGAGGTGGTTCTTTGTGTTCTCTCCCCTTGGACTCACTTCTTGCAGTCCCATGCAGGGCTAAATACAATCTGGCCTATGGTAGAGATTTGGAATCGGTTTTCTTGCTCTTCAACAGCTTTCAAGGCTTGCCAGCAATACTGTGGGAAGCCTGGAAAAAATTAAAGCGTTATTCTATCCTGAAACTTGTTTCTGCAAAAATGCTATTCTAGGCTTCCATGTTTATTGTTTCTCCATGATTCTCTGTATGAAATTTGATCTGTTTCAAAAGGAGAAACAAAAAAGAAAAAAAAAAAAAGAAAAAGAAAAAGAAATAGAATGCCTGATTACCTGTCCAGCAGACTCCTTCTGTGAGCAGACAACCTGAATTCTCTCTCCTCAATCTGAGAATCAGAATTTCTTCTGGTGAAAGGAATCACACCCAGCTGAGAATGGCTCTGTTGTGTTTGAGCTTAAAATTCTTTTCAGCTGAACAAACTGAAGCTACTTGACAGCAAATTCACGGTGCAAGTTTATTTTAAAATGCTAATATATTGGCTGGTTCATAGAGAAGACAGGACTGTAAATGGTGGGGCAGGAGATGGGGTTTCCTCTCAGCAATATTTTTGTCACCTGTTTTCCAGCGTCATTTATTCAGCCTGCAGAGTAACTTCGTGAGTTTCAAATGGAAGTCACAGACCAGTTCTCAACTGTGTCCTCTTACAATAGCCTAAATCAGCCGTGTTAGTTCAGTTGGAGTGAGCCCATGAAGATTTAAATATTTTATCTCTGTAAAATTCAGTGAAGTTTATTGTAGGTTTTCCTTTGGAAGCTTTTATTGGGAGAAGAAGCACATGGTACATAGTTTGCCTTTACCTTTAGGCTAGTGACAGAAAATTCTGTGTCGTAAATGCAGGGAGGTACATCAGAGGCTCTGTTGTGAAGATGACCCGCAATAATTCTAGATTGAGAGCAGTAGATTTGTTAATGGCCAGCTTTTCTCTTATGTGGAAACTGTTTCTGTTTAAGTTTGGAAAACAAACAAGTGAGCTCGATCAAATCTTGGTTGGTGAAAAATAAAGTTCTTCTGGTCTACAGAGCCATAAACAAGACACTTGAACCACTCTCCAAGGAACTAAGAGCTTGACCATTATTAATTAGTTTGGGAGTGTAATTATCTCCTTAGATATAATTAATAAAGAAGATAAATCTTAATGGACCACTATTTTTTTGAAAAGCATGGAAAACCCAGGAAACTCAGAAGTCACATATGCAAATCAATCTTTTCTTATTTTGCTTATATCTATACAGCTTGTCTTGATAGTCACGTATGATAGGCCAGAGGAAAGGGAGGGACTTTGTACAAGTCCTTGCAGCTGGTGACTCTGGGGCCTGGCTTCATGCCCTGCCTGGCCCTAGAGGAGCCCCTGGGTCTGCATGCCTCACGTGCGGTGTGCCCTGCTTGGCCTCCACCCTGCCAGGGCCGAGTGATGTGGTGATCTGGCACCAGAGGCTGAAAGCTGGGCTTTGCTGGCCATCACTAAGAAGGTGAATTGGGCTTCACTGCACTCAGCAGGGTAAATTACTGCCTCCAGCCTGTCTTAGCTGTGAGTCCCTTTATTTATCTGCAATTAAAACTGCTTTTTCTTCAGTTAGTAGGGCACACTTTGAATATGGCTAGTTTCCCATTTTTGAAAATCAATAATAACACAATCGTTAAAAAATTGTAGGTACTTGCAAACAAAGAGAATTGCAGGCCATTATTTGTTTCTGTCATTACCAGGGCTGGTGTTATCATTACTTTGAGTTTTAGAAGTCCTCTTGGCCCATGACAAACAGGATATTTTAAATTTGATGCCATCTTGGAAAATAAAATACTTCACTCTTAATATAATGTGCAATGAAATTATTACCAAAATCTATCACTGAAATCAATGCTTTCAATATATCAAAAACATCACTAATCACATGTTTTGTGCTACATTTTGTTCTCTTTGTTGCTGTAATGGGTAAGGTTTTACTCAGATTGACTAATGTTCTCTGTGAAAGCTTCCAGTTTGCAGTTGTCGATAACTTTGCCAGACTTTAACCATTTGGCATTTCTTTGAAATAAAGCTTTCCATGCTGGTTTTCTTCTTAGTTCAATCTGTTTTGGAATATTTCAGAAAAAAATATTCAAACATTTCCAGGCATTAGGCAAGGAGAATATATAATTTTTTTTGACCACATGAAAAGTCCTGGCAAACCTTGCTCTGAATAGCTGTAGCTTCCTGTTCCTCCCTCTGCCCCCCATCCTATTGTTGGGGAATGAAGATTTAAAATTTGGCAGGAAGGTGCTCTGTGTCTTTTAAAATTGTTATGAAAAGCATCACATCGGGTGAAGTTAAAAATCTTTGAGAAAGTGTAATGAAGGCAGGTGGGAGAGTAGAATCAGCTGAGAAAAGAAATAGTTCTACCTCTGGAACTATTGGAGGAAAGCAAGAGGGAAGGGGATATGAGCAGAGAAACAGTTAATCGGGTTTGAGACATTGATATGAAACTGGAAGCCAAGGGGCGTTACAGGATTTAGTATTTCCTACAGAAAAGATCAGGTGTTGAAATCAGCCTTTGTGGAAGGAAAGATTTGTGGGGAAGAGGGGTCAGATGTGAACTATCCTGCCACTAGCAACAGTTGGTTTGGGAATGGATAAGTGAGCAAAACTGGGAAATGACCAAACATTTTTTACTAATATATTAGCTCATCTCAAATGGGAGGTTGTGCCTGGAGCACTGCGTTCAGGAATTGCCAATGTACTCTGCCTCTGCTAATACACCTAATATGGTTTAAAATTTGTTTATGCTTGTGATTTGAAGCCCAGCAGCAACGAGTTCTACAGCTTGTGCATTGTATGAAAAATTATTTGCACTGACTGGGTTTAAAACTGTGAGTTAATTTTATTAAGTGTACTCAGATTTTTTTTGTAATTTATTTATTACAATGATGATTTTTAGGCTGAATAATCATTCCCTAATCAAAGAAAGTCCAGAACTTTTATGACTTGCAAACCTCTGTTGTACCCATCCCCAGTTACCTTTTTTTTTTGATCTGAAAGCATGTGGTTGGCCTTTCTTATTACTACATATCATTAAACCAACATTTCCATGGAATTATCCATAATGGTTCAGAGATTTTTGTGCCGAGTGATAATAGCTAGGGTCCATTGTGGTTTAGATCTAATTAGGATTGTTTTCCCTCATATGCATTACTTTGCATTCATCTGCTCTTTTACTGTTGTTCAGTACTTTAAGCTTCCCACAACTCTTTGCATTCAAATCAACTAGCCAGAGTGACTCTCCATGCCAGGTAAAGTTTTTCATGTTGTTATCCATCTTCTTTCAAAGTCCTATAAGACTATACCTAACATCTCAGGTCCTTGGGGGTTGGGCTGGTAACTTTCCTCTGTTGTGCAAGCTCAGCAGTTATTTCTACCCTTTATTTGCTGTCTTTTAATTATTTATTAACCAAGTCTTGAGTTTTCTTTATTAAAACTTAGAATAAGATAAAAACTGTCTGAGTTTCACAAAAAAAAAATTCAATGCCACCACTTGGAGATGCAGGAATTCAATTTGCCTATGAAACTTTAATGGGCATCTTTTAGCTTATAATAAATTCTTTAATTAACTGATCTCATGGTATTAGATCATGTGATTCCTGCTTTCTTTAGTGCACAGCATGCCTCTGTAATGTTGTCTGGAGAATATTTGTTTCAGAACTTGGCAACTGTACAGAGCATGAGATGGGGGAAAATGTCCCCCGGTTAAGGTGGTCAAAGATGAAGTTCAGCAAGTGGTTGCATTTTCACATCTTACTTCAAAGTACTCACAAGTGCAAATAATGTGCAGGTTGTCATAGAGGTCAAGACCTTTGCCTGGCTATTTACAACAGGCTACAGTAATTTTACAAAAAGTTGGAACAGTGAAGTTGTGGCATTCTCTAAGAAATTCTGGATGAATGAAGACACTCAGATGCATATAAACAGATAGAGCTATGCACATAAGATCCTTCTTCTAAGTGTAGTTCTGAATTACTTTATTAGTATTATTAGAAAATATTTATGTCTTTAGGCAGCAGAAGAACCATTGTCCACTATGGTACAGAACAATTGCTTGCAAATGATTAGGCTTAAATGTTGGCAAAATAATACCTAAACTCTCAAGACAACTCTGGTGTTTAAAAATCAACACCAGCTGTTCCTGTTTATGCAATACTTTGTAAACATAAAAGAATAAAATAGAATCTGATATGACAGCTCATATACCAAGATTCAGCTTTCTGCAAAAACAAATCAGGCCATTAAAAACTGTGGGGTTTGTTTCAGATATTCTAACAAAACCAGCTAGTCTCAAGATAATAAATTTAACCATGTTTCTCTAATGCCTTTAGGCATATGGCAGGTACCTGGCAAGGAGACTCCTAGAGCTAAGCCATTAGAGAGATTTTCTTGCTCTCCCCCTGGAAGGAACAAACAGGAAGACCCTCTCACAGGCAGCACCTGTCAAGCATTTCTGAGCCATGTCAGTCCCAAATTTGCCCTAAGTGCCAAATTCTGATTTCCGTCATACAGGTTCTGTCACAAAAAGTGAAGGGATTCTTCAAAGTCATTGGGGTTTGCTTTAGTGTAATTGCCCTCAGATTAGCCACAGGTCTGTCTTAGAAGCTGGGTGTAGACTACATTTGGAGTATTCCTCTCTCATAAGCTCATAATTAAAAGCTCTTGGGTTGCTAATTTTGGTGATTATTTCTCATTTGCAGAGTGGCCTAGATGTTGACTAGTACCAGTTAAATGGAGAAAAAGTAAGATTTAGCAATCTCACAGCTAGGTGTCTGGCCCCCAGAATGGAATGAAACTGCAGGCTGGTTCCATGTAAAGTGTAATGTGAAAAGCAGACTCAGAGCAGAGTGTTAGCATTTGCTAAGCTGAGTGCTAAGCTCTTGATGGGATGGACTTTACAAGGGGGATTATTTTCTGGGTTTTTTGTGGAAGTTCAGCATCATTCCAGAGCTGGGATTCACCCAGACAGAGCAGTCCACCTAAATCCCCAAGGACAGGAACCTAAAATTTTCTTCTCAAAAAACAGGCACAGAAATGAGCTTTATTTTTCCTCTTAATTTTGTCTGGAAAAGGTAAAAGGGGATGAATCTTCACCTCAGCTAATGTTTTAATTTGTACTTGGATTGCCACTTTAGAAGTAAATTATATGAATGTCTCAACTTACTGAATGTCAAGTCATATTGCAAAGCGGTCTTGGCATGTGTGAACTGGACTTTAAGGTCTCTGATTGCTCCTTGGCATTCAGTACATGAGATAAGTCTCAAAGCCATTGAAATGTAACCATTCTTTCCTTCTCCTTTGCCCTCCAAAATATATCTATTGTGGCCATTGGATCATCAGCACCAGCTGCTGTGCTCATGTTGCAGCTTGCCAATGCAGATGTCACTGTAAACATTCTCTATGAGAAGTTATTGATTGGTCTACAGAATTTCAAGGTCCATATCTCCCAGAGGTGCTCAGCTCCCATAGCTACAGAGTAGAGTTCCTTCCTGCTTGCTCCTATCTTGGCCCTGAAAGTTTTTAAAAACAGTGACAGAGCCTCAAAAGAGTGTCTAAAAAGGCATAAACAGTGTCTCTTTCAGGTATTTGTTTGAAATTAGAGCACTGCCTGGGTGCTAGAGAAGGCTTTGGCTCTCTGCAAGCTGCAAATACTTGAATTTGCATCTCCTTGGTAAATACTTTACTGATGAGGTTGTCATATAGGAATTTTCTTCTCTTTACCTGTACTGGCCCAGCCCTTCAAGGGCTTAGGTGCTTACCAAACCATGTTGCAGCTGTTTAGTGGGGAGAGGTCTTGTTCAGAACAAAGCTGAAATCCAGCTGACTTGATCTCTTGGTGTGGAAAGTATTTTCAGAGGGGGAGAAATTGCATTGTGGGGGCTTTTTAAAAAAAAAAAACATGGATGGGGCTGGACTTAATTGACCAAGTTTTTTTTTTAGGTGATAAAGGCATTCTTTGGTTCTGGCTTACTATTCTTTTTAGATAGCACATCAGTAAGGTTTTCATTCATGAAATGCTCAAAATCATAGATTTTTTGACTGCTTTTGGAAATTTTTCAGATAGGTGCTATGTCTCACTGTTTGTTTTTCATTAACCATTTATAACAAATTTCCTATCTCTATTCAGATTTGCTACTCTTGCTTCATGGTTGGTCAACATTTCCTGGTATTTTTTAAAGGATACAGAAACCCCATCATGTGGTAGACTAACTAGTAGCCATGACAGATTTTCATGATGATTCTTATATTCTCTAATTCTGCAGCTCATTTTTTATAAGCTATCTCTGTCTCCACTGGAAATGAATGTAATTTAATCACAAAATTATTTTTCTTTTGATGATTGCATTTATCCTGTCAACCTGCCTCTAAATTCATTCTTCACAAACACTTGTATAAGCTAAATTACAGTTGCAGAAATCTACATAAAGAAATTAAATTGAAATCAGATTTGTATTTTTAAAAATTCACCACAAATTTTTTTTTTACATTATTCAGCAACTTCTTACATTGAACGTTACACTACCAACAACTGCCAGCAATGCTTGTGGTAGGACAAGACATTAAATTGATTACTTGAGAAGTGGGATGTACTCTCTCTGGATTAATTTTACAGGCCTTGCCTTGATAAGATGTTCTGGGAATATACAGTATTCAAAAGCCACTTTTATTTCTAAATAGTATATAGAGATAACTATATAAAAGAGTGACATCATTTTTTTGAGGGTGAGGTTCAGAAGATGTTTCTTACAGTGATTTAAAGCTAATGGAAAGGACTGAGTAAAATAAACCACGCCACCTTGTGTGGTAGTTTGAGGGGGTCTGGCTTTTTGGGCATGGTAGGGGCCAGGAAGATGGCTCCTGTGAAAAGCTGCCAGAAGCTTCCACAGCTGTCCAGGCAGAGCCAGTCTCTGATGGCTCCGGAAGATGGACGTGCTGCAAGCCACAGCTGGGCCAATTAGAAAGGAAGGTAACGCCTCTGTGACAACATATTTAAGAAGCAAACAGGGGAGTACGCATGTGCGTGCCAGGTAGCAATAGTTACGTAGTTGTAGGCAGGGGAAAGGAGTACAACATGTAAAAGAAACAACAGATATGGACAGCAGCAAAGTCAACCAAGAAGAAGAAGAATGGGGGAGGAGGTGCTTTCACCATCGGAGCTGAGACATCTTTGCAGCCTGTGGTAAGGACTGTACCAAATGCAGCGTTTCCCTGCACCCTGGGGTCCATGAAGGAGCCGAGATCCACCCCACTGAGGAGCAGGAGGGGGTGAACTCCTACAGGAGGGACTGTGGTCTGGTGGAAATTGACATGAATAACGAGGCCTTTGCTCCTGGGAACTGAAGGGAGTCAATTGGGTTAAAAAATCCTTGTTTATTTCCACCCTAAGATGGACCAGCTTGGCCTTGAGAGGACGAATGAACAGCAGTGTCCGAGCGGGCTACCTGGCAAGAGGGAAAACATAACTTCCGCAGACTGCCACAGTGCTTGCGAGCAGGGAAAAGAGGAGAAGGAAAAAAACCCCAACCTCCCATTCAGATATTTTGCCAAGAAGAGAAAACATCTGAGGAATGAACTGACTGGGAAACCCTCC